>JAHWFP010141281.1:11138-34726 GCA_023313725.1 Lithobius niger | reverse complement strand
AACCTAGTATTGTTTTGTGTGCTGGGACACCCCCCCCCTTGCTTTTTCCTTGGGGTGGGCGTTAATGCCCACGTTGTCGCGGCCCTTTTAACCCTCACCCCCCCCCCCCCCCTAGATCGAGGAGCCAGGAATTGATGAAAAGGCGGAAGGAAGCTAGAGTAGGGAAGATACTCCGTATAAAAATAGGGGACAAGTTCTCCGTAATTCTATTCGACCCAAGCTTGTCCACCCAAGCAGCTCACCAAGGTCTAAGACAGAGACGATTAATACAAAAAATGTTTTTGGTTCGACTGTTTGGTGATTAAAAAAAATCTGTTTGCAATGAGGAAAAGCGAATAAGAGCATCTCAGAAGAAAAGTGGGATAAAGACACGTATCTTTTTCGAAAACAGTATTTCTTAATTTTGGGACTGTTCTTGAGCAGAAAAAATAACAACAGCATTTTTTTACTGTTATATATTTTTGCAGTTAAATTGAAGTTGCCAATATTGCCTTCCTGTCAAATCTTCTTTGTTAGGACTTTACTACATTTAGGATAAAGTAGCCATAGTGGTAAAAAGAAAATGGTAATATTGAAATACATAGACCCTAAATTGCATTCCTACCACGGACGAGGCTGTTTTTTTTTTAATTTAGAATTCTGTTACCATTTTACGCGTTCTGGTCAAGAAATTAACCAACAAAATTGTTAATTATCAAATGGTAAATTTCCAAGATGTGGCGGTTACAACTTGCACCAATCACATCAGGAAAACAAAATAGGAAGGTTACTTTACAAACAGCATGTCGTTGTTTTCCTCAAGACTCCAAAAATGCATAACAAGCCAACCAGGAGAGATGCATGGGGGAGGGGGCATTATTTTTAGTTCGGTAGTAAGCAGTGTAGTCAGGACCGTTTTAAATAAATTTTATTGTTGTATTTCATATATACTTCGTTTATGAACAGTTTTATCATTCATTATTCGTGCCCTTACTGAAGGAAATTATTCACTTTACAGTAGTAGTGAAATTGCGAAGAAAATTTTTCTTTTTTCGAAAAGTTACCGAAAAAAGAAAAACTAAAAAATCTGAAGAAGAAAAACGCAAAATTGAAGAGAAAAATTCCTGACGAAATAAAAGTTGTGAAACAGAAAAAGTAACGAAAGGCATTTTTTCCTGGGAAAAATGTACCCCGTTTGATTCAATCCGAGCAAAGACAACTAGCATAACTCAACAAGTAGAAAAACCAACAAATGCGACGCACAAACATTTTCCGTTGGCCTTTTTTTAAATCACTTTTTTCCACGGGATTTTTTCTTTCAGTTTTTTTATCCATCTCACGAAACATATTTGTGAGTCCTTTCCATCTTTGTAGTTTACTCGTATTTCCATAAGAGCCTGAAAAAAAGTCAAAGGAAAACAAACGTCAGATACTGTTAAAAAAAGGAAACAACATTAGAAAATAAAAAATGCAGAACGAAAATGTTACGAGTGGACTTTCCTCTTGAAACTACACCCTGCTTGGGTATATTGGAGCAAAGGCAACTCACCTAATTTAATTTAACCTAAAATAACAACAACAACATTAAGAAAAAGAAAGGTGACGAACAAAATGTATTCTCCTTTCTAAAATAAATATTTGAAGTAATTTTTTGGCATATAAACATTATTTCTTTTAAGCGGTAGAGTAAGCTACACCAAGACAATTTACGGTTGTCAGCATTGCTTTTGCAATACACTGATAACCGTTCCGTTATTTTCGCTAACATTTTAATGTAATACCTAAAACATAATTTATTCCCATAGAACTTTTATTTCTCTTTAACCTTACCTATGGCACTAAGACATCACATTCAAAACTGAATTGGGGAAGCGTACACATTTTTTACGTTCACTGCGTAATTAAGGAATTTTTCAAGCTGTTTCGGATTATCTGAAGTTTTGGATTAAAGCCGTGGGAGCCAAGTCACAGTTTCATTTGCAATCTTCGTAATTTTGCACTCTGTGCTATTAGCATTATCATAGAACATTCCAAGGAATGAAACTCCCATTAGATAAAATATATTTTTTCACTTATCTTGTTGACCGTTCGTCTATTTAACAAATATTTCTCTTTCTACATAATCAGGAGAAATTGGCAACTTCGATAATTTTTGTATCCTCTGTAAAAGATAAGCGTTATTAGAAAAAGGTAACCTGCCTCTACGGATATCACATAGCCAATCAACGAGTGTGGTATCCCACCCCAGTTCATTCCACCTATTCATGCTAAGCCGAAATTGATTTCAGACACACAAGTTATAAAGTAGTACGGTATGCCACCTCTATATATGCATTTATGTTTTATTACCAGTAGTGGTGAAATGTGATATTGAGTCATACACATACATACCCTGCATTTTGCTACCTTTTTACGTTTTTCGCGTTTTTTTTTTCATGTGTATTGTTACAAAAAAAAACTTTAAAAGAAGTGTAAAAACGTAAAACGGTAGCAAAAGGCAGGGTAAGTATGTGTATGACTCAATATCACATTTTACCATTACTTTTATAATTACGGTACTGGATTAGAAACGGTGAAGTACTCCTAGAATGACAGCTAGGCCAACACCATTTTTGTCAATGTGGCCCCTCATCGTTGTTACTTATCTCTGGACTACATTTTGAGACACACCCTAGTATGACCTCGGCAAGATGCAACGACGATATTAACGTCCACCCTATCCGTCCTAAACTATAAACGAGCATAGCTAGCAATTATAGAAACTTGTGTGCTTTATAGCTAACGCAGTTTGGTTGTTTTCATTCATCTGAGAGAAAATAAAAAAGGCGACAGAAAATGCTGAAACTTAATTTAATCGAGAGATTTTGGTCGCCTGACAACATGAAGTTCGGCAACTCACTATTTGGCGGAGCGGAGCGTAGTCTATAACGGACATCGAATTGCAAAATGTTGGTTGGTTGGTTGCACTTTTGTAGTCTGGGTAGAACCCAAATCAAAGTGCAGATTGCTGTGAAATTTATCAGATTGCTAGATAGCCCCAAAAGTATTACTGATCTCGAATTTGGCGTAAATTGATAAATTATAATCCACGAAATTACAATTTTTCGAATTTATCGATCTAGCACTCGCCATTGTAAATTTGGAATCCTGGATAGTTAAGGAATTCCGACGAAGCATACATTGAGCTGCTGGTAAAGAAGTAAACTTTAAAAAAAATTCCAAAAAAATCAACGTAGCTTCCCCACAGCTAAAAATCGTTTTTGACATACCTCAACGAAATAATAACATTTGATTAAAGCATTTTAACCACTAGAAAAAAACAAGCAAATGGGAAAAAAGAAAGAAGGATTCGTTAACGACTCACATTCGTTTCGTGTGAAAATGCTTGGAGGAATTCAGCCAACAAGGCAACCAAAGTAGCCTTGTATCAACGGGAATCTCAAATGTGAAACATCAAAATTAATAGCCGAATTTTCTGTGTTGTTGAGTTTCGTCTAGTTTTTTCTTACGATTTGTTTGATTTCGGTGTGTTCTTTTGCCTTGGGTTCTGGTGCAGCTTTGTGGAATTATGTTATTTTTTTTAAGAGTTAGGTGATCGTTTTTCTTTGGTTGAAGAGAACGAACTACAGTAGCTACCTATAGAAATTCTAGGATACCCCACAATAAAGTCAATGCCACCCAATGAGCCATGAATATTTATGCTTCTTGGGCTATGGGGGTATTAGAGACAAGTTTACAGCAAATGATGATGACAGAGGCATTCGTTAAAAAACATAAAATATGTTGACAAAGTTCGATCAGTATTTTAGTCAAGTGGAATTTGTACCGTAATGTGATGTGGATACACTAATGGACCTGCGGCATAAATCCAAAGCGTTAAAGCCAAAGAAACTGTGATTGAAGCTGTAACTTTGTCACTGAGAAATAAAGCCAGAAGTTCAACACAAAAACAGTCAGCTTACACTCCTCAACAATGTTCTCACCATAAAGTTTTTGCACCACTTTTAGGAACATTGCTGTCAGATGAAAATGTAACTTCCAATAACTCGGCGAAACAAGGTCAAGATATATTACAGAATACGTTATCAAGTCACTTCAACTCGTCTAGTCACCGCCAATGGAGTAATGGAAACAGTAGAGTTCACAAGCAGATTATGTACGTTTTAGCTGACAATGTAGGAAACTATTTGCCAGTGCCACCCGCATCGTTGCCATCTGAACGTGCATTTAGTAAAGCAGCTGATTTGTGATCAGAAGCGGAATCGTTTAAATACAGACAAGTTAGAAATGTAATTGTTTCTTACCAAAAAGTTGAAGCATTTTCTGTGAACCTGTTTAGTATTTTCTGTTTTCATTAAGAATCAATTCTCCTTGTTAAGAGATTGAAATATGTTTGCCTGCGTATTTGTTCAAAGGCTAACGAAATCAAACCTGTAGTTAAAAAAATCTTTTTTAGGGGTGGGGGTTTACAGCTCTTATTTTTAAGGTGGGCCTAGATAAAAAAGTTATAAAGGTAAAGAAAATTTTAAAGCTGACCTGATTTAAGCAATAACACTGCTCATGAAATATGCTGGCATTTGTAAGACTGGCAAGTCAGTGTGCCGGTCGATCCCCAGCTATATCTGTTTCGATTTGCATGTAAATGCTTTTCCAGAGTTTTTACATTCAAACAGCTTCTATTTTTAAATAAGGTGTGGAATTGACAGGTAGTTTTTTTTTTACTACCTGTAATCATTTCCTCCATTTTTCACATAACTCGAACTTTAGCTGTAGTACGTTATAGAAAAAAGCTTTTCGTTTTATATTATGTGTGCTCTCCATTGCGCTGTTAACGCATTAGAGTGTCGTTTTAGGAAGGCATGGTACCTCATAATTATCGAAGGCTACGTTCTTGCGAGGAAGGGGGAATTGAGGTTTAATGGCACGTCGACAGCTGGGACACTAGTGCCATCATCAATAACGGGCCACTGCGCCACGCATTACAGAGATGTTAACCAAGGGGGGGGGGGCGCCGATGAGGCTTCACCAAAGGGAGGCACGTAAGCTGCATTCTATGAATCGCTACTTTTTATATTGGATTCCCTTACTGCCACTGCTGCTGGAAATCGGGCTTGACTACCGCTGAAAATAAATTGAAATTTTATTCCAGATAAACAAATATTTAAATACTGTTAATTACATGTTTATCTTTTTTTTTAAATTTTCAGCCCTAAAGTATAAGTCTGTAGTAGTGCTGGAGGACAACACCACTGTGCATGAGCTAAGGGGAAAATCTGACCCACCACAATTCAAAATCATTCATCATAGCTCTGGAAAGTGTACTCGCAAGGATGGAGCTTCGAAATGTAAGTACCGATTATGCCCAAACCATCTAGTTGTTAATGTTACTAATTTTCAAAGCTGAAACGTATATGAACTCCAAGGCTGCGTTGTTCAGCTTCAGTAATTTTTATCCACGCATTGGTCAATCTCTTCCAACCTGAAGAAATTCTAATAGCATTGTCAGAGGGAGGCAAGCAAATTTTCACTCTATTTTATCCTTAGTTAGCAAGGAAATTACTATACGTTGTACACAGTATGCTACGAATTACTATAAGGGAAAAGATCTGCCATCACTTGTAGCACAGCATGGTGCTAGTAAACTATTGCATTGTTGCCAGTAATGTACGCACAACCAGACCAATAAATATATCTGCGGATTATACAATAGGGTAACTGCAGTACTCCATGCGAAACTTCTACTGGTAATTTGTTGTATATCCAATTGTGTAACACATTGTTAGAAAATTAAAGCCAGATTTGTCATAGTATGAGTGCAAATAGCCAACGCATTGTCGTACCCTGTCCTTCACATCCTTCCTTCTGCTACCACCATACAATAGTGCGATAGGTGCGGTAAAAGTTTGGGCAGGTTAGTTGATTACAGTTTCTGGGTGCAGATCACAACTACCGTTGACTAAGTAGTAGCTACTTTCACAAGCAATAGTTTTATTTGTCCACAACAATAAATCCATTTAACTGTTTCGGCTAAATTTTATGTCAAATGCATTATTTTACATAACTGCGTTTTGGGGGCAGTTAACCAACGCCTTCGACCGACAGCCAGCAGCATTAGGCGAATCAACTTCGGATTCAGCATTTTCGGTGGTCGGTTTGCATAACCTAGTTGCACATGCTGTTCTGTTTAGAAAGACAGGTGGGAATGTTCATCCATCGTCAGGGATTGATCCTGTTGAATGACGACATTGGCGACTATTTTTTTGTCGATGAGTCGACTACGGTGACTTTACTAAAAGTTTGCCAGTGGGTCGAAAAATGTGAGAAACTTTGTTGTCGATCGATTGCAAGTGACGGAACTTGTTATTTTTCTCTCTGTTCACCCTTGTTGCACTAGCACATGTTGGTAGGCAAACCTCGTTTGTCTGTGTACTGTTTTTTTTTAATTGCGTGTTTGTCAAAGGAGAAGGATGTCATTACCCACGATAGTGAATCACATTTTCTCAGACATCCTATTGGTCATCCACCAATGCAGCGTAGGCCCGACCTTCATTTAGTATAATTTTTTAAGTAAACTCTAATGAACAAGCCTAATTTACATCTTATGAAATGTTAGGATTTTAAAAGCCTTTTTGCTTAATCTTTTGGGGTCTTGGTACGGAGGATAATATTTGTTTTAAATAAAAGTACAGTATATTTTCGGTGTTGGCTATAATAAAAGTATTAACTAGCGCATAGTACACTTTACGTAACGTTCCTCTTTGTGGTCTAATTTTCATGATTTCTAAACAAGAGCAGAAAAAATACGCATATTTTTTCATTCCTCAAACATTACAGGGATAAACTGTACAATAATAAGAATCACAAAACAATTTAAAAGTTAATTCAGAGAAAATTTTTAATCCATAATGGTCATTTAGTTTAGAATTGTTTAAGAACAATAACGTTGGCTATAAAATCTTTAATCGAATGTTCACATTTACTCTGATCTTTCTTTTATGTGAAATTATAGTTTTTAATGCTTAATGTGCAATCATAGATTATAATGCACATACGCAAAACGTGACCGGCAACATTTGTTTAAAGGCACTCAGCGATAGTTTAGAAAAATGTATCGATGATTCTGAATTAATTTCTATGAACTTGAACCTTTTAATTTACAAGTACAACATATTCTTTTACAGATTATTCCTGTATTGAATACAGTTTTGTTCTCCGAAGACAACTTGCTCATCATCTTATGCTCACCTATGCTCCAAGTTTACTCATTGTGTGTCTATCTTGGATTTCCTTTTGGTTAGATGTTGAAGCGACTCCAGCGAGAATCGGCTTGGGTTTAACTTCTTTACTAACATTAGCAACACAATTTGCTAACGCCCAGAAGGATTTGCCCGCCGTTTCATATCTTAAAGCCCTCGACATCTGGATGTTTACCTGTATGTTCATGGTATTTGGGTCTCTTACAGAATTTGCTGTAGCCAACTATAATGCAAGATGTAGTAAAATGGCGCTTGTGAATCCTGTCAATCAAGTACGGGCATTTTTATTTATTTCTTTATTTATTTTTTTTGGTTTGGTCTCTTTATTGGCGAATATGATTTAAAGATATTTGAAAATTACGCCATCAAACAATTGTAACACTAGAAGTACTGTAGTACTTTAACGCGATATTGCGGTGATGTAATCAATGATTAATTGAAAAGTTCAGTTCGTATGACGACACTAAAATAACGTAGCTTAAATTACTACGTATTTCTAGTGCATGAATTGCTGATGGTTTTTTTCCGACTTACATACTGCTCTTAAATTTTTATTTCGCTTTTACAGGGTGTTTCAGAATAAAACCGACAAACTTTAAAGGTATACTAAAGATGTAAAGATAAGCCAAAAAGTCAGGTAGAGCACCTATCCAAAAATGCTTGGTTTCCGAGTTATCGCCCTGTTATATCCCAATTATTTTATGATTTATTATTTAAATCATGGCTTAGTGGTAGCCTGTGTCCGACCACCTGCAAGGCGTACGCCTTACCGTGGCCCCATTCACTATGGTTGAATTCAACCAAATTCCTTTTTTATTATTACTAAGAGAACCTGTTTTATTTTCCTGAAACTGGGCAGCCCAAGTATGTTGATTGTTACCGACTTTTTAAAGTAAAGCCTTGGTTAACAAGCTGAAAGCCGTAAGGAGAGAATGTAAATGGCCTATTCCGACTGATCATCCTGAAAGGTTGGGAGGGGAAACGGTAAAAAGTGGCCCATTGGCTTTATGGCCTGCGCTGAGCATTGCAAGTGCCAGAGTTACAACCATAGTTGCAGCATGCAGTCATTTTTATAAAAGCGGGTAAGAATAATGTTTAACATTACCAAAAGGCATGTCTTCCTAAGGTCAGATCACGTATTTCAATGACTTAAAGTGTTTCAGCTTCCGGAATAGGGTTGGAAAGTTTACAATACTCGCTAACCCCCTACGGGCCAAATTAGAATAGTCGTAAAGTGAACCATCATTTTATTTGTTACCTGCCAAAAAAATAATTAAATAAATTAATATGAACAGTACAGAAAAATTGACAGGCGTGCTGGGCAGTCGGCAGAGAAGGAGAGCGAAACCCCAAAATGTGTTATAATGCCTAATAAATTCCTCAAGAATATGTGAAAAAGCACTACTAGACGCCGGAAACGGCAGTGATATACCGTAAAATGCTTCAGCCGCCCAGACCCCACTGGGAGAACTAACAGTACTTCCCAGAACCCATCTTTGTTCGGCATCTTGTAATATTCTTTCGTGTCTGTTGTTATGATGCTTCTTCCCCGTGTCATTCAAGAAAATAAAAGCCCGTTTGTTGACATTTTGCCCGAATGTTAGGAGACCAGATCCCTCAAATCATTTCTCAACCTCTGCATACAATCTTTCCGTACATTTTAAAACGAAACCTCATTTCAAAAAGCATGATTCCACCATTCTGCTAAACCCCCAACATTCAAGAAAAATATTTTACAACAAGTAGGACAACAAAGTATATCCCCGTACAAAACATTAGATCCCCTACCCCCGCCCTCCCCTCTACTTACCAAGCTACTCAACTTATGTTACGCTACTTTTGGGTAGAAACATTCTCCAAAACGTCCCCTGCTCACCAACTTTCCGACTGGCTTCTACACCCACCAGGCTGCCTCTTGCTGCTATGATATAATATTGCAGCATTCTTACTGGAGATTTCGTGCTCACGCATCAACGAAAACATTCATCAAAAGCAGTGATGTGTTATTTACAGCTTTGAGCAACGTTTATTGAGTGTAGAAATTATTAACCTATGGCATCTTTTGAATAAACATTAAGTTTTTATTTAATGCACGGTGGTGACGTCATGCTAACACTTCCCCGTAGTAAAAGTGTAGCCGTTATATATGGTTAATCTGAAGACCCACAATCGTCACCATGGGTTAATTTTGACAACCCACACTTTTTTGATAATCTAACACTTTTTACACAAGTTTCTACACAAACCCTACTCCACAATGTGACATATAATGACTGACTTTTCATAACTACCGTACACAACATAAATTCAACCGGCACACCCCATTGCAACCAGCATAAACAGGCACATTTGCGCCCTGCGACATTTTTCGTACCAACACGAAAAAAAACCTCGGGTATGCTAAGCCCAACCCATGGAGGAATGGCTCAACCTTGCAACTTTTTGTCTAGACGGTACGAAAACTATGCTACTGACATTTTGAAATCCACCTAAACTACGAATTAGGCACACAACGTGTTTTCTGCTGTCTAATCTTATGTAAACTAGTGAAGCAGGAAGAATACTCTCTTACCTTAAACAAGGAATTCCGAAACATGGCCAGAAAAAAGTACGTCATCAAGTAGATGTTACTTTCATAGACAGAAAGTTTCTTTGCCAGAAGTTTCTAAACCGGAAGTTTTTATACCAGACGTTTCCGTCAGTACGTTGACGGAATTTACATCAGTCGTGTGTAAAAATGTTCAAATTCAATGTAATTCGCAAACAAAATTTACAAATAAAAAAATAAAAAATCAGTATGTTAGCTTGATATCATGCCTTACCATTAAAACACATATCTATGAGTAATTGGGGTTAACCTGCGATGACTGTTCATTTGCTCGAAACGGCTAGGTCAAGTGTCTCGGGATTAGGATGGAAACAAACACGTGCTTCACACTCGTGAGGTTACACTCACCCTTTCGACATTGAACTGCGCCATTCTAGCAAACGAACAATTAAAGCCGGTTAACCGCCGATTACCCACGGATATCTATTACTTATTTGACAATTCTCTTGGTAAGAGTTACAAGTAATTGCAGTTTCGAACGCAAGTTCTGTAGCCCTATCTTGATGTTTTGCTACAGTTTCTTGAACCGTGCTGCATTTGAGTTTGTGGAGCTAATGAATTTGGTCTTAAGGCACGCAAGACGTGTGTATAAGGTCACAATAAAGCATGCACCTTGCAAACATTCATACTCAGGCTCCAATTAGGCCATGACTTAAATATTAATCATAAAATAATTGCGGTCACAGTAACCAAGCATTTGTGGAGATGTTGTATAGGACTTTTTGACTTGTCTTTGCCTACTCAGTATGTCCTGGAAATTAGTCGATTTTAGAAACTTATACGGTATGATGTGGGGCTGGACACCAGTTTACCATTCCACGGACTCTTCCATGGACTGTTCTGTATTCTATTCTTTTCAGGGTTGCTTTCCAAAAAAAAACTACGCTGATTTCTATTTCCTTTAAGGTATTTTGAAAAGATACAGGAAATTGACTAATACATTGTTATTTCCACAAATATACTAAAACAAACAGAGATTGGTCAGGCAAAATACTCCGAATTCTGTATGACTTCTCTCACACCGGCATGCTGCCACTTCTTACAGCTGTAACTTAAAGGCCGGTTGCCACCAAATTAGCATTGCAGCTAGAGGACTAGAGGCCTATCGAGTTCTCTCTCGCAGGAAGCAAAGGAATGCACAAAGCAAAACTTTTAAACGCTACAAACAAGCCACGTGACTCCTTAATTATTGAGTAAAAAGTTGGTACGCCTTCGTGCACCAGCTAAAACGCTTAACGATATTAGTGTCACAAGATGGCGCCACTGAAAAATATAAAGAAATTTCCATGGTTGCATCTAGTGACACTAATATCGTTAAGCGTTTTAGGTTGTTTCCAGGTGCACGAGGGCATACCTAATTTTTACTCAGCATTGTTGTTGGAAATGAACTCTTGGGACGTCGTGTAAGCAGACATTGTTAATGCATTGTTTCTCAATTTTGAATGCCCCATCACCGTTCATGCAACGAAAACTCAACGAAGAATAACCCCTTCAAACATCGTCTCTTAAAAATTTTTAAGAGATGTTTAACAATAGACGTTTTGGAACGGCACGATAGACATTGTTGCACGGGTAATGACAATACCAAGGGAAACGCTGCTCAATTGTTATCGCGAGCGGGATATTCAGTCGGTTAAAGCCCTCAACCTTGGGCCATTCGGAAACAATCGCCCTTGTGCATTGTTTCTGAATGGCCCGCGGTTTTCGGGCATTAACCTTTACTTATTGAAGTTAACGAACATGAAACAATAAAGCTCTCCTGTTTCAGCATACAAGAATATAACTCACATTTTAATTGCGCATCGTGAGACCTGCACTGCTCGGAAAAATCTCTTTGTTTTATCATGAACACACAATTAATTAAAGAAGTAAGAAGTTAGCCCCTGACTGGCAATGAAGGAACCGCGGTGCACATACTGTTAACTTTATTGCCAGTTTAGTGCACATATTCCTTCATTGCCAGTCAGGGGCTAACTTCTTACTTCTTCTGTTCACGACCACGAAGCCAAATTTCGTTTCTTCAACACAATTAATCCTTTGCTCGGCTAAATTGGAATGAAAGGATTTTTTTTAAACAAAGCGTAACACCATTGTGAAGTACTGAACGAGGGCTTTAAAGCATTGCGTTTAAAGATGAATGATTAAAAAAAAAGCATTATTTTGGAATAAACGACATTTAGGATCTATTTTAAAGGAACTAAATTGTCAACAATTCTGTCTGAAGCGAATAGAAGATGGTTTGAGAGTTACAACTCATGAAAATAATAAACCGATTTAGGAAGGTCTAATATTAGACCGTTCGCTGGATAGATAGAAGCTTGGTTCGACACAAAACGCTGCGATAACTGACCGTTTCAAAGCCCAACGTCGTAGTAATATGACGTAACAATAAATAAAATATTCCTGCAAAATACAAACAGCTATTTTTAACTTTTGCTACGCTTCAGCAGATGAAAGAAAAACACTATTTTGAATTTTTGAATGTACTTTATAAACTTTTCCCCCGCAACATTACGTTTCATAAGTGCACCTCATAAATATCTACTTAGTAAGGCTTCGATCTTTCAACGTGGATTACCACGACTTTCACTTTAGTACAGCGTGCAGTAATATAAGTTTTGGCAAAAGATGAAGAATTATTCATGAAATCTAACAAACGAAAAATGGAATGTAGGCCCATTACTGGAAAAAAAAATTGTCAGGACGTCAGTTTCGAACCAAAACATGTTGAACGGTCAAAATATGGTTCTAGCTTCTAGATACGTTAGTGGGTTGTTAGTACTTGCAGACACTTGTTGTAATAGGGGGCACAGATACGACATGAAATGATTTATTTAACCATGATTAGTAGATGTCATGTAATTAATAATCTATTTATTTCTATGCTCGTTACAGGTTCAAGCTTTATCTGCCGTATTGAAGGATAAACGTGTAAAGAAGAAAGTTGAAAAAAAGAAAGTAAAATGTTGCGCTAGCGTCTCTCTGGATAAAATTGCTAGATTTGCTTTTCCAACTTCCTTTTTTATTTTTAATGTGTGTTATTGGAGTTACTACACAAGTCAGTAAAAAAAAACCTTTAAACTGTTGCTTCTAACATTCATAATATTTCTAAATTCGTTTCACCTCAGAAAATGCGTGCAAGAGGGAATGATACGACTGCCCAAATATTTTCGCATTCCCAACCACGCAACAGTGCTGACCACCATTAAAATGCGCATGCCAAACAACACAACACCACAGACCATAGCAGAAAACTCATACTGGGGTTGTAATTATCGTTATTACAATGTATAACCCTCAACACACCTATACTGCATAATGAAAGGATGTCTTCTGAAAAAAGCAAAAATTCCCACATACCAAATGCTGCTTCTCGTCCTTTTTATCATATGTTGTAGTGCTCCATTTAAATATGCCGAGAACTCTATCAACGCCACAAGAGGGCCAATTAGGAAATAAATGCTGGATAATGCTGCATAATGCGGATAATGTGCTGAATAATGGTTCACTGAATTTTTACTGATGTTCGTCGAGCTTTAAGAAAGAAACCAGAAAAATTACAATCTTGTAATAGTTGTTTCAATATAACTCTTAAAAACCCAAAATGTACACGGACAATAAAGACATATTCACGACACATCGGTACCTGTACTCAGCGTCATTATCAAATGAAAGAATAAAAGCTTAAAAAAACCTGTGCGGCTTCTTATTAATTGCAAGTAGGGTAGTACAGACTAGGCCACTTTTTAGGAAAATGCAGTGCAAGAAGCATTTTGTATAACAATTTGGCATCAAGTGTTTTTAAGGTATTTCGGCCCCGATGAGTTCGAAAATGCCTGTTGCTAGTTTTAAATATGGACCGGAAGTCCGTAATTCAGGATGGCAGCCTAAATATGTTATAGTTAAAACATGCATGTATTACATACATGGAAATACGAAGGAAATTGCAGTGTACCTATAGCACTTACGGTTCAATTTTGTGCTCATTTTCAACTTTGAACTTCCCATGTGAAGTGTATAATTTAGATGAACGACTCCACTTAGGTTTATCCGAAAGGTAAGAAAATATTATTTGAATCAAGGGCAATTAAAAGAGTCTGGCACTATCAGGCATCGAGCCACGCCCATTTTTCTAGGGACTGGTATCACAGTTACCGTTCAATTTTTCGCTCATTTTCAACTTTAAACTGCTCTTGTGACGTGTATAATTCAGATGAATGAATCCAATTAGGTTTACTCGAAAGGTAGGGATCTCGTCTTTGAATCAATGGTAATAAAAAGGGACTACGACTATTAGGGACCGAGCCACGCCTGTTTTACTAGGGGCTGGTATCACAGTTACCGTTCAATTGTTTGATCATTTTCAACCTTTGAAAGATATTAAACACAGACAGCCAAAGGGGGGGGGGGATTGAGGCTTAATGGCGCGTCGACAACTTGGTCATTAGCGCCAACCTCAGTCACAGTGCAGTGGTCCGGGTTGCCACTGCACCATACATTACAGAGATATTATTCAAACCCCTAATCTACATCTTGTCATACATCTGTACCTCCTGCAAAAATTGAAAAACACCGGACAGGAGGACAGACTTATCGCCCAACTGACGCGCAATGTCATGCGGAAGATGGAAACGACGACGAACACCATCAAGATGGCGACAATCAACAAGTAAGGCCAAAGGCTCAACAAGAGTTAAATAAATGCAGATGCAAACTTATTTACGTTGCCTTTTGGACTTATATGTCAGACTGCCTGAGTGGGGAATCGAACCCACGACATTTCAAACTAAAGTCCGCGGTACTACCTCTCATCCTTAATGAAACGGCCAAAAGAAAGACGTTTCCTTTTGGCCTTGTCAGTATGGCTCTGCGGTAGGACCTCGGGCTTTGGTTTCAAAGGTCGTGGGTTCGAGTCCCGCTCAGGCAGTCTAACATATAAGTCCAAAAGGCAACGTAAAATGCAACCCTATTTGTGCAAACCTATATACGTTGCCTTTAGGAGTTGTAGGTTTAGGAAAAATGCAAGCACTGGAACAACGTATGTTGAACAGGAGAAGCCCAAAGTGCACATGTAAAATCAACACAACCCGACGTTTCGAGCTAGCTCCAGCTCATTATCAAGGGAAATACAAGATATACTTAAAATTGCATAAAGTTGCAAGCAGACAAATGCAGGCAAAACTGCCTAAGTCAGACTACAATACGAACAAGTTAAAATTTAACCTCTTCTCTCCTTTTCCTCTCCTTTTAAAATGTTAAATTTTTACTTGTTCGTATTGTAGTCTGACTTAAGCAGTGTTGCCTGCATTTGTCTGTTTGCAACTTTATGCAATTTTAAGTGTATCTTGTATTTCCTTTGATAATGGGCTGGAGCTAGCTCGAAACGTCGGGTTGTGTTATTTTTACATGTGCACTTTGGGCTTCTCCTGTTCAACATATTTAGGAGTTGTACGTAACTCACAACCACTTGTAAACTAGCTTACCAGAAGGAAATCTCCGAACCCAAACTAGCACTTTTGTCGGCCCTCTACTTCTTTCGTTGAATCTCCACCTAATTTGCTACTACATGACCAATTGATCATTTTAACTTGAAACGCAGTTTGCATAAGCTACCCAGTATCTAGGAAGCAGTGTTCGAAATAATGTAATTTAACAGCCTGCCTACAAAGCCACATGGAATAAAAAAATAGAACGGAATTAGCCTAATCCTTCAATATTAAAAAAAAATCTGGGCACGTTCCTAATCTTCTGGAAGCAAACATCTTGCCCGAAAACACCTTTTTGCCACACACGAATACATCAAGAAACAATGTTTATTTCTCTAAACTAACTTCTGGTTTCCAACCTCAGTTCAAAGACTACATAAATCTCATTTTGCCTCCAAGTATGCCATGGTCTACAAAAATAAAAGGCCGTACCTAGTCAACTGGTTGCTTCTGGCCGTGCACTTGACATGCTCTGTTCAAAGCTGCAACTTCTTTGCTTCCCCAACCACCGACACAGCATCCCTTCATGAGGTACGTTGCTGTTTTTCCCACATTTTCGGATGGAATTTACACCATGGTCCAGTTTTGCCGAATGCAAAGATGAGAGGTTTTGGCCCTACTAAGTCTAAGCCACTTTTTGGGAAAAAAAGGCATTTTTTAATACGCAAGAAGCATTTCGGATAATAATTTGGCATCAGGTGTTTTTAACGTATGTCGACCCCAGTGAGTTCGAAAATGCCTGCTGTCAGCTCGGAAAATGGACCGAAAGTCCGTAATTCAAGATAGTGGCCTATTTTAAAAGTTTGCTGTTTTTGCGGAATATTCTGTAAATAGTTGATGCTGTTAAGGTGTTTTGACCCAGTGAGTTCGAAAAGAATGTTGCCAGCTCGAAAAATTGTCCGGAGGTTCATAATTCAAAATGACGGCCAAGATGGCTGCTTCTTTTTTGAAAGCTTGCTGTTATCAAAAAATATACTGGTAGTAATTTGTGTAGTTGCAAGCCCTCTAATAGCCCGAAATAGACATAGTAAGGATTTTCAGAAAGGTGGGGATCTATTCTTTCCATCAATCTTAATCGAAACTGTTTAACTTAGATAGGGACCGTTCTACGCTCATTAAAGATGATAGGCAAATAATTACAGGCTAAAAAAGGGGTTAACCCACCACAAATTACAACAAAAGGTTTTATGGTCGTTCCTGACTGGAAAAAGCGTGCTGAATTCGAAAAAAAAATGTTATCCACGCTATCTTCTGCAGTTTTCCTGGAAAAATAGAGTTAGTTTGCATGTTATAGTTAAAAAATACATTTATATATATATATACATATATATATGGAAATACGAAGAGAATATTAATAGACCTTGCATATTTAGGGCAGTTCTTTTCTGGAACTTACTCAAAAGGATGTGCACTTTAAGATTCCGAAGGGTGTCAGGCTGAAAACCTCGAGCATTAAAGATGGCGACCATAATGGAGCCCATTGTTTACTCAGTTTTAGTCATTTTGGCCTATTACGCCTATTACCTTTAGTGTTACACAAAAACGGTTAGAATATTAGTTGTTTAAAATAACGTAATCTACTATGGAGGTTCCATACCGTTTTTCCATATATCATCGTTATTGAGAAAAACGGTCATGTTGGACCATTTTTGGCCATTTTGGCTAATGTAATGCTTATAGATGAAGAATTTGTGAATACAACTTAAACTTTTTAATTGCTCTTACGTCGTTTATAATACAGGTGGATGACTCCAACTTCAGTCATTCAAACGGTAGGACTCTCTTCTTTGAATCAAGGGCAATGAAAAGAGTCTACCACTATTAGGGACCTAACTACGTCCGTTTTACTTGGGGCTGGTATCACAGTTGCCCTTCAAAATAAATACAAACGCAAACCTATTTACGTTGCATTCATTTTGGACTTATAAGTCAGACTGCCTGAGCGGGGAATCGAACCCACGTCCTTTAAATAAAAAGACGAGGTCCTGCCGCCGAGCCATACTGACAAGGCCGAAAGGAAAAGTCCTTAGGTAGCGTTTCCTTTTGGCCATGTCAGTATGGCTCAGCGGTATAGGACCTCGGCCTTTTGGTTTCAAAGGACGTGGGTTTGATTCTCCGCTCAGGCAGTCTGACATATAAGTTCAAAATGAATGCAACGTAAATAGGTTTGCATCTGTCTTTACCATTGTGCTGGCTTGCTTTGCGTGGGTCCCATGGGCGCCTTGCAAAGCTCACGCATTGCATGGAAGCTTTCTTTTT
This sequence comes from Lithobius niger, assembly GCA_023313725.1. Classification (NCBI taxonomy): domain Eukaryota; kingdom Metazoa; phylum Arthropoda; class Chilopoda; order Lithobiomorpha; family Lithobiidae; genus Lithobius; species Lithobius niger. Next base: position 17,138 of record JAHWFP010141281.1, on the reverse strand, counting down.
CGCTCCGTCAAGTAAAGGAAGGACCACGGATCTCAGGAGGATGAGGATTTGCACAACATAGCAGTTAAGATTGACGAAAGGATTGAAAAGAAAACTGCTGGTTGTGATAGAAACGTGAAACTTTGAGATATAAAGGGTATTTCGTGATGAACATTTTAGGATTAAGAGTCATTCGAGATCACTACCGGTTTAGGTACGAGCCATCTTCAAAGTTGCACTTAAAAATCACTTCGTTTTTTATCCTTGCTGTTATTTGTACTATACATTTATTTGCTTATGTAGTGTCTCATTCCTTTAATTGAAACTGAAAACTCATCGAGAATAAACAACTGTGGACTAGCAAATAGCTTACACGAACGAGACGTCCTTGTTGCATAAAGACTCCTTAAAATCATTCTACTACAATTACTATTTCGATCAAGTGCTTGAAATTAGGTAAAAAATATACACTGCGTTAATGAACTTACGAATATAAAGCTACACGGAAAATAAGCCAAAAAGCAAAAATCAAACACTAGAAACAAATAAGTAGAGTGTGCCACGTTTATAAACTTACTAGAGGAAGCCCGTGCTATGCATGGCTGTTCTTGGATCTACCATTTGCAACACTGGCAGGGTTTGGTTGCTTATGTGTATGTCCATGTTTCTCTGAATTAAGTTTCTTCAATCCCAAGTCTGTACTCACTGGCCAACAAACGGTTTCATCGAATTAAGTTTGTTCAATCCAATTTTTGCGCTCACTGGCTAACAAACGCTGATTTTCGTTCGCTTCGCTCACTCAATCAGCGAATCCCGTGACGTTTAAAAATTGGCACGTCGATGCATTTTCCAGCATCGTTGTGTGTAATAATGTTTTATTGCTTGCTGAAGTCCGTTGTACGGACGGGTGGTGTTGAAATCTTTAGCCTGGCTGCTTCGACATTTTTGTTTTCTGGGAGAGGCAGAAAGCAAATCGCCCGGCAAAACAATGCCTCATTATTGTTTTATCATCACTTAGACAGGTCTTATTGTTGCTGGCCACTCTGCAAGATAGCAATGATAAACCTCGTGCTCCGCAGTAATTGTTGGTGTGCAGTTTGAAACAATTGAGCTCAGCTGTGAAAGGTCCAATTTACTAAATAAGTAAGACATTCCATCGTGTTTAGGTGCCAATCTCGAGGCCTCGAAATTAACAACGTGGTTTAGTTTGATTCTATACTATATGCTTTTAGCTGAAACACGGATTTTTTCAAAGGGTTTTCGCGAGCGTTAACCGCACCCATCATCTGCCCGACGTAGCGTAAGGCCCTATGTCTGGATTCTTTCATTTTACCCATCAACAATCAACGTTTTAGACGAAATTGTTAGGCACCGTAGCAAAGACATAACACGTGTACGAAGAATTAAAAGCGATTAAAGTTACTGTTTACTTATACTTATTTCAACGACCTTATTATGTAGATGTTTCTCAGAGTGGCATAAAGCGACTTGAACTGGCAAACCAATCTGACCACAAATCACTGAATAACTCCTTCATCGATGTGCCTATTCCTCCATTATAGCCCTGTTGTCAGTGAAGGAGTGGGCATATATCGATAAAGACATTATACCGGAGATCTGGAGACGGATTGGGTTGCTATTTTGAATCCGAGTCATGCCACTCCGACGAAACGTAACTGCAAGTTAGCTTACCGTACTAGATTATTTCTAGAGTGTAATTTTCGCTGTTTGACTTGTTTTCTACTTTCCTTTATAAAATGTACACCATTTTAGGTATATTTCTTAAGAACTTATGAATTCATGATGTAAGACATGAAGAGCGCTCGTATTTCTGTTGTAATGCCTATGGGGTTCGTTACTTTGATATGGAGGACAACACAATCAACAAACAGACCCTTCGTACGTATTGAAGATGAAGCATTGGAAATCTTGCTATTTATACTAGGCTTATTGGTTGTGGAGAGGATTGGAACTTCTTTTTAATTTCTATTCACTCTCATTTTAATAACTTTGCAAATAACTTTCAACACTTGCTAATATTCCTTAAAAAATCTGGGTGCAATACTGACCAGCCAGGTTTGACTTTTTTTTTGTATTTTGGTATGAAGGAAGCTCTTTGTATCGCTGGTCTTTATCACATGTTAGGTTTTATTTTTATTTTAGATAGATATTACGTTTCATATTAATTTTAAAATGCTGTTTCCTTATTTGCAGTTTTTTTTCTATCATCGCCGTCGTGGAAAAGTTACTTCAAACGGCACGTTAGCCGCCGTGGTTAAGCTGGCAAAAAGCGTGCCGCTGCCAGTAACATTGTTTATATTTATTGCAGAGTATCTTTTCTAGATTAAAAATATTAAATTGAGCCAATTTTTCTTTCATAATTTTACGCGAACTGCGGTAAAGAGACAAATTTACTAAAGAAAACTTTAAAAACAACTTTAAGAATAGGCGTGTTGGGTTTGTGTCAAGCATGTAAGAGGTGTGTATCAGCTCTGAGCTTTCTACGGATTAAATTAAATCAATCCTTTTTGGATTGAATAATTTAATTTGGTTGAATATATTGGTTATCATAGATTTAAATTTATACGCTCTAACAGAACGAAACATCCGTGTAATATTCCTTTTTCGCAGAGAAACCGATATTTTTTAAAGATGTACATTATTGTGATCTGTACTATACTGGAAATTGTAGTAACAAAATACTATATATGGTGTTATTCTCATTTTAGCCTTCTGTACAGCCGTACCGGCTGAGAAGACTATTGCAACGACTTTGTCCGTCCGTCCGTCCGTCGCTTTTTTTAACGTCGCAACGGTACCAGATATTGACGACCATTATTTACAACGTTAGATTCAGTATGACAAGTTAGTTAAAGGCACATAAATCCCTCCGTTCTGGCCGCTTTACTCTGCGTCACCTACGCTAAAATATAGTTCAAACGACCGCAGCGCGCATTGCTACGACATTAGTCATACTCATTTCGGGGCCGCTGCAACGTGACACATCATACGACCAAGTCGCAAACTTGAGCGACGGATTAATTATCCTTCCTCCAGGGCCGCGGCTTGCCAGCGATGTGGCGGGAGTTAAGTACCGCTCGGACCGAGCCGTTTAAAACAAGCCTAATAACATTCACGCGCCACTACTGATATCTGCATCGTACCCTTAGACCAGCAAATGAAAGGTAAATCAGTTTATATAAAACTATTTCCGGTAATGTATCGAGTGAAACTGTTAAAATATACCGGAGGGAGTTATGTGCCTTTAAATAACGTAGCAAATTAAAACATCGTTATTCCTTATAGTTAATAGACTTCTTCGACTTCTTCTAAATTGAAAAGTAACATTTGATCGTCGAATTGAAATTCTAAGATAACACGTAATATAAACAAATGAATTTTAGCTTCGTTTACATTAGTCTCGTCGCATTGTTGCAAGAATGAATAGGCTGACCGTCGAACCAATGTCAAGTTGCTACGAGTCGCTGTTGGCTTCATCTACAGTGTCTCTCTCTTCAGTTCCCTGCGACCACTGATCTATATACGCTACGTTGCGCATTACGTTGTATCACTGTAACTGTGTGTACGAAGGCGCACCGTGTTGCAAAAATGAATATGCTTACTATACAATCTAAATCTCCGTTAGCTGATACTTACGAAACTGGTTAAAATTAGGCCTAAAAGCTGACAATTACGCCTAAAATGTAAAATAGGCCTAAAAGCTAACACATTTTTAACCGGCAAGTGTGATTGTTTCTGCTTTTAGATTAGTATAATAGAGATAGATGTTGTAGTGCGAGACAGAGGTGTGCGCCTTAACATTGGAAGTGGAGGAACTGTTCAGAAGACCGGTGCGACTAGGCAGTCGCTGTAGCCGCTTGTTTAATGATCAGTTTGTGTTAGTGGTTTCACTGTTTTAATCCGTGCTACTTGTTTAATGGGTGAGTAGAGAGTAGCTTTTCGGCCGTGTGAAGTCGTGATATCAAACGCCTAGCTCTTTCACCAAGCTAATCTCACCGACTAAAACTTCAAACGGTAAAAAAAATAATTGAAAATTGCGCAGGAACCAATTTTCATATATTTCATTTAATCTTCGAACTATTACTCGGTGGGATTATCTTGGCGAAAGAGCTTGGCGTTTGATATCACGACCTCACACAGCCGAAAAGCTTGACTGGACTCCTTAACAAGTTTTGTTTTGGGGTAGATAACTTATTACTTACTACTGGCTACTAGTAATGCTTTTCTTGTATCATGTAACTAAATTCTTCCATGGGGTGAATAAAGCTAGTTCTTAACTCATTTTATAGGTATTGTTCTGGAGATGTGCCCTTTTCATGATGCCTCTTCTAATTGGTCAAATGCTTCAGGGGTTCGAGGGGACGTCGGACGAACGTCTAACTGGAAAATCGTATAATGGGATAATTATCTAATATCTGCATAAATAAAAAATCTGGAAAATCGTCTAAACGGAATATCGTATAATGTATAAACTTCTGACTGGATAAACGTCTAAACTGCAGTTTCTGGTGTTATATGTAGCGACGCAGCGAGCGCGGTAGCGCGAGCGAGGCAGGGAAATTAGACGATTTTCCATTATACGAATTTCCAGTTAGACGACTTTCCATTATACGAATATCCTGTTAGACGACTTTCCGTTTTACTGTTATATGGTATACGTTCTTTCAATTATACGATTTTCCAATTAGACAATTATCCCTCGCCCCGGTTCGAGACCTCTAAACGACCAAATTGATTGTTTTTACACTGTTTTAAACATTGTAACAATGGCAGTTAGCGAATGTGAGCTGCAAGACGTAGACATAAGAAAAGGATTTTGGTTTGTGATAGGTAGTTTTGTTTGTACAAGCAGCTCCTTGAGCAATGTTTCGTAATAATTCAAAACTTTGAAGCAAAGCCAATCATCAAATAATACTATTCAGCAAACGCCTCTAAATGAACAATATATAAATCCGTGCGTTTGCAGGGAGATAATGCAGTACCAATAAGAAATACTAATCATACGAAAAAAGGTGACTGCTCTCCTCAAAATTAAAAAAAAAAATGAAATGAACCAGAAAACTAGACTCATGTTTCCATCTTATAATTGCAAAGAAAAAAATGGATTTCATTAATTTGGACCAAAAATATCTGATATCTATCCCAAAACAAAACTTTTTATGGGTTCCCGCCAAGATTTTTGGCCGTGTGACCTCGTGATATCAAATGAGCTATTTTGCCAAGCTAATCCCCACTGTTTAAGATTTCAAACGTTGAATGAAATAATTGAAAAGTGTGCAGTAATCAGTTTTCATGAATTCCATTTTAACCTTTGGACTATTATTTGATGGAATTAGCTTGGCGAAAGAGATTGAGGTTTGATATCACGACTTCTCACGGCAGAAAAGCTTGGCGAGTATCTTTAACAAGTTTTATTTTGGGGTAGATAATATTAACTGGAAAATAAATTGGAATAGTAAAAGACTGCACTGGAATATCTTGAAAAAAAATGCTACCGTGTTGTATAAACAATGACCTAAATAAACCAGGTACGGCGAAAGTTTTCAACATTTTATTAGTTTAATTGTTTCAGATTTTCCTGAAAACAGCCCACGAATGAGCAATTTTTGTGGGGGGGGGGGGGGAGATGAGGCTTAATTTTTGTGGGTGTAGTTAATTGCGGTTTTAAATTATGTACTTTAATTGAAGTCACATCATATCAGATTGAACCCAACACATAAACCTAATTAATTTTTTTTCATAACCGCTCTATTGGACTTCATTTCTGTCTATCAGTAGCGTTAAATAAAAGGAAAATAGATATGAATATAGTTTTGCACTCGCTAAATAAGAAAAATGTATATTGACAATAAACAATTCGTGTGGAGTCTTAGCTGGTGTACAGTTATGTGTACCACCTGCTGTGCACAGGTAGGACACATTGCGTAGCAGCATAATCCACACGAATTGTTTATTGTTACTACACATTTTGAATAAATGAGAGAGAATTGTACAAAAAAA
>JAHWFP010141281.1:0-10738 GCA_023313725.1 Lithobius niger | reverse complement strand
TTCTTAAATTATTCTTTCCTGCACGCGTCGGACGTAGCTGCAGGAAATGGAAAATGCTACTCAAAGTTACTTTTTTTCATCAGTCGATATACGGCACTCGGAAATGGCATAAAAGTGAACGTTAGTAGCTGCTATACATTCTAAAAAAAAATAGGCTGGTGCTCCGACTTAAACTGGAAGGTTAGATCAATTTTCTTTCACATAAAAGGAGCAGAGTACCACAGTTGATGTTGGCGCGTTTTCTCATAGTTCTGTGCTATATCTTACACTTTATCCATGATAAAGTGTTAATAATGTAATTTTTTATCATCACTTGTACTAAAGAGTAAACAACGTGGAAATACGGAAGTTCATTACACACATACAGAAACGAAGTTATTGGGGAAAAAAACATTCCACATTGTATCTAGACGAGGTAAGTGCTAAGTTTTTATTAGCACAGAATCTGGTCAAATAAACAAGTATCTTAGTTTATCCCGCCATGAGAACATATACTTGTGTGTTTCTGAAGGTCTGATGATAATTATAGAGACTAAGAGCATGCATTTATCTACAAGTGCTTTTATTCATGAAGGACTTTGGTTAATCAGCAAGAATTTCCATTTTAAACGTAAACTTTGGACTCCTATTAGTTTTCCCCAGAATTTACACAGAGCAACTAAATTCGGTATTTGGGGTCGTGTCGTAAATATTTCACTGCATTACAAATTTTAATGACAACAATCGAACCGTTCGGTGTCCACAGTATGGCCATTTCTTGTTGTTATTGTTCGTATTGTTGTTAGGACTCGTTGCCCTCACCTGGAGATCGAACCACTGAACGGATATTCAAGTTCTATAGCTTAAAACGTATGTATGAACATTGAACAAGGCCTAGGGCATTATTTTACATGCTATTTTAATGCAACTAAATATTCTTGCGAAAGAAAGCAAAATGGGCTAGAAACTTTGCTCTAACCTAGAGATCGAACCAATGAACCGATTTTCAGCTTGTATAGTTTAAAATATAGGTATTTACAACGACCAGGGCCTTTTGAATGCAATTTTAATGTGACTGCAATAATCTCGTCGGCAGAGCATTTATTATTGTAGAGCACAGGGCAGAAATCACTAAGTGCAGTAACACATTTTTGGCAAATCGAGCGAAAAACATGAAATTTGGTACACAAGTTTTTCTTATCAGTTAAAATCGAACCAGCCAAGGACCTCCATGAAATATCCCCAAATGTCTGCAGCGCTCCTCCACACCCCCCCCCCCCTCGTTCCCAGTACCCCCGTGCCTCCACCACGAGGCTTGGGCAACAAATTCTTACAGACCAAGCTAAAAACATGACATTTTGTATAAAAATTATTCTTGGCAGCTTTAATTGAATCAGCCATAGAACCCCTGTGGTATATTCCCATGGGCTTCCAGCACCCCCCTGTGTCCCCTCACTGAGGTTTGACCAAAAAATTTTGGCAAATCGAGCTAAAAGCTTGAAATTGGGTACACAAGTCATTCTTAGCAGTAGAAATCAAATAAGCCATGGAATCTCCATGAAATACCCGAAAGGTCCCCCGTCCCCCTGTTCCCCCTCAATGAAGTGTGACAAACAAATTCTTGCAGATCGAGCTAAAAGCGCGAAATTTGGTACACAAGTCATTCTTAGCATTACATATCAAACCAACCATGGAACCCTTACGAAATACCCTAAAATCCCCCCCCCCCCCCCCAATTGCCCCCTGTGCCCTCTCGCTTAGGGTTAACCAACAAATTATTACATATCGAGCTAAAAGCTTGAATTATGCCACACAAGCCACTCTTAGCAATACACATCGAACCAGCCGTTAAACTCCCATGAAATATCCCCAAGGCTAGATACAATTATTGCTTGTGTACCAATTCATGTTTTAGCGCGATCAGCAACAATTTTTCAATAACCTCATACAGGTGAGTGTGGTGGAGGCATAGGAAAGGCCCTTAGGGAAGATCTCGAAGGATTCCATAGCCAGCTCGATTTATAAGCATAGAATTGACATGTGTACCAAATTACAAGGCTTTTACCTTGATGTTCATGATTATCGCAAATTTTGGTCCTTAACGGCTGTACTACACCTGGAGATTGAACCAGTGAACCGTTGCTCAAATTTAACGACATAAAACGTTGGCTTTTTGAAAGCTATTTTAATGAGACTACAATAGTTGTTGTTCTTCTTGTTGGGGAAACTATGCTCTCACCAAGAGATCGAACCAAAGAACTGATTTTTTCAATTTTTATAGCTCAAAATTTAGTATTAAATAGGCTCCTTATAACAGTTATTTTTAGGTGATTACAGTATTCTTTTCTGTGTTATGCTTGCTAAATCAAGAAAAAATGCACATTAGTATGGACAAAAGTGGTTAAGCATATTAATATCGAATGTAAGCCTTAAAAAGCGTACAGCTTTAAACGAAAACATATTAGAAAAAGACATGTAAGCCATCAGCTTCACACTAATATGTGTAAAAGAAGCTCCAGCTTGTTTTTTTTGGAACGCTGGAGATTTTTTTATATGTATTAGTGCGACGCTAATGTATTACATGTCTTTTTTCTAATTCTTTCTTCGGTGCAAATGCTCGAAATCGTGGCACTACAGGTTGCTCACAAGGTGTTCTATAAACCTCCTTCTGTGCCTGAGCATCCTTCCTCGGCACCAGATTATTATCTCTTGCTTTCAGGGAAATCTATCGTGATATAAAGACCTCCATCTGATGAGGTGTACATGGCACTTACTCTCTCTTTTGAATAATGTATGCGGGTTAGCACGCAAGATTGAAAGGAGTTTCCTGCTTCTATAGTCAATGTGGAGTTCTCCATATGCCAAAACGAGAACTCCGCTTTCGGCTTTCTGAACGTCCCTCTTCTGAAGAGGAACAATCTCGAAACTAAAGCCAAAGTAAAGAAGCATCAAACCAGTCCGCGTTAATATTTTCATCAGTGCCTATCCTTCTGCGGAATTGCCACTGCTTCAGGATTGATACTAAAGAGTTCAGGCTGCTTTTAAATCCATATCAGTAAAATTTGATATTGCTTGCACAAGACTTGTTTAAAGCCTGGGACCCAGTTTGTGATCTGGACATTTGCCGCAGTCTATTCAGATGGTCTTCTGGTATAGCAGACCCATGATCGTGTTGTATCACTCTGTATGGCATTAGAAGGTGGCTCGGGAAACTGCTCACCTAGCTGTGGCTGTGCATGCGATACTAACAATCCCGCTGAAAGTTTCCTCTATCTGCATTTCAAGGCTATATTCTGAGTTAACAGCCTGGAAACTTGTTTAGCACTGCTTCCGTAGCTTTTCTGTTCTTGGGAAATTTCAATAGCCACCATACTCTGTGAAGCAATGACTGGTCAGGCCTGCAAGACACCTGTTGGAATCGTGGCTGGGTGAAGAAGAATACTGCCTTCTGAACACCATCATCTAAAATGCATCATAAACCATAGGAATAAACTGGAAACTCGTAAGGAAAACAATAAAAACAATGTGTATTTTTCAAAGAAAATAAAACCAGTAATATACGAACTGCATTGCACGCAAAACGGCTATTGCAAAACTTGGTTAACGTACTATATCAGCAACCTGACGATCAGGAAACATTATTTCATTTAAGGATTTCAAAGGCACGTTTTTCCTCTGCGGGTTTTATTATATTTCTGGTAATAATCGCGTACTATATGTTTGCAGTGGCAATGCTTTTTTTTCTCTACAAATTTCTAATGTATTTCCATGGTTTTACGAGCGCATTTAAGAATTTAGCTGATACGAGTTTGACAGCGTTTCTTTCGATGATTTCTTTCGTACCAGCTAAGTAGCCTTCCCTAAGATTCTTTTATGGCGTAATGCCACCAATACTAAGAGATACTGAAACGTTCTTTTTTCACCTTTTTTACAGTACAAATTTATAAAATGAGACGCACGGTAACTTCGTTGTTGGCGGCATTGTTTATATCTCAGTATCACCAATTTGGATACGCCAAGTAAGTAACAGTGAATGTAGACGTTAATGTTACAATTACAAAACGTAAGCTTCGCTCAAATTCTTCGCTTCGCGTGCCTTATTAATATCGCCTCATGGGCTTGTGGTAGGTGCATAAAGTTCATAGGAAGGTATGTAACTAGCCAGATCGCTTCCTTTCTTACCTCTGCGTGCATCAATCCACCTTCCATATTGGTAGTTTGGCACCCAAAAGTCGACTTTTAGAGCATGCCACCAAGAGGAGGAGAAAAACAACTAAATCCCCACGTGCACTGCGGACGTTGTGAAGTTCATGGACGTCCTAAAGTACGTGAGCAAACACTATCAAGTGGTCAGGGTAGTAGGCAGGTAGGGGTGGCAGGATAATCGATAAGTCGATAATATCGCAATACAAATTTTCGACGATTATTGTCTCGCACTTTTTCTGATTTATCTAATTATCGTGCTAACCCCTACGCTTAAATTGTCATGTCTTGGAAACCGTAAGAGCTAGCAACGAGTAATTTGCTTGCGGAATTACAAGCGCTCTCCAACCCAGTGTACAATACTGTTGCTAGACACTTCAGGTGAAGGGAGAGTTAGTTTATAGCAATTATTACGTAAGCATTAAGTGCCAACACAACAGCTGAACCGTTTCTACGTGGTGAGGAAGTAATTTACAATGGCAAGTGCATTTTCATATCTACTGACCAAATGGCGAGCGCCACACAATTCACATTCGTGAAGGTTGCACTGTGGGATTCTACCAAGGTTTTTTTTTTGAAATTAACATTACTAAAATGATTATTCCAGCCTCAAAATTTGCTTTATCGACATTTTATCGATTATCGTGATAATTAAAAAAAAAGTTTTATCTGGATGAAAAAAAATTTCATATCGTGCCACCCCTAGTAGGCAGTCGGTCAAGTTAAGCTAAGCTAAATAGAATCCCAAGACTGCCTAAGAGGGAACTAGTACAAATAAATACTTAGGTTCTTATTGCACCACGGACGTTATGAGGTTTCTGCAGGACAACGAACAACGTGAGCAAGTAGATGTTTTTCATGTGATTGTGAAGACGATGGGGGGGGGGGATATAACCCATAAAGGATTTATGCTGAGTAAACAAAATCAGTAAAGTATAATAGGCTGTAGGTCTACTGTGGAACAAAATTAAAATGCTGTAGATGCTACACGGGATATTTTATATTTAGGAGCTTAGTTTAATCATCACATTTAATTTTTTAAATTTTATAATCAGTTGCTACAAAGTGACAGCTACTTATTTAACACTAGTTCAATAGCCGTCATGTTAGTGTGAAGTTGTTATTCACGCTGAAACTGAATGAATTGTCAGAACAGGATATATACAACGTCAACCTTAAATATAACGAACAAATTCCAGAGCAGTAATTCGCGCGTTTAAAAGCAAAAAAGTCAAAGACAGTGATTAAGAATATTCCTATTAAATGTGTAATTTAAATACGTGACATTCGCATTATTCTCATCTTCGTAACGGGCTTACTTCCAGAGCACTCAGCATGCCAATAAGCAGACACATCCTGTCTCTTTACAAATTAGCACAGTATCCCGCTTCGTTTGCTCATTTAGTGTTTGGCTTGGTTCCACCAGGTAGAGTGGTTACCTAGAAACCCCACCTGGCGATGCCAAGCAAGGCATAAATGAGAGAGTAAAGCAATTTCTCCATTAGCAACTTTTTTTCACATTCTGGGAGCAGAGTGTGTTAATGCGATGCAGTTTGTTGCCCATTTTTATTATTGTATTTGCCCTATTTTTGTTTTTATCATTGCATTGTGGTGTTCACGATTACAAAATTACCCTACGACTCATGATAGAGGTGACACCTTTGTTTGTTACTTCATTTAACTCATTCTCCAAATGTTTCCAAGTATTCAGGAATGACCCCTGTAAAATATGGGTCAGTACACTTCGTAAGTCTGCACATTACACAATAATGTAGACAACAATACTGTAAAAAATACTGCGAAAATTTGGTTGCACATTTTTTACTGCATAAATGTTTGTGGTACTACGATGACAAAATTACCCTATGACTTACGATACATTATAACATGTAGCGACATCGTTGTCTATTGCTCCACTTAACTCATTCTCCAATTTATCCAAAATTCACCAGGAATGACTGTCGTAAATATGGGTCAGTACTCCTCGTGAGTCTACACAATACTATAATGTAGATAACAATTTAAAAAAAACACTGTAAAAAATACTGAGATTTAATTCTGTCACGTATATGTCAGCCCAATTTGAAATGTGTACAACTATGAAACCATTGTAGCCATGGGAGATGTGTTGTTGGATTTTCCCCTTAGTCTGCACAGACATGCAAATAGACTATTTATTATTGTTATTTGTTTCTTTGTAGTTCTTCCCAAGATTTTACTGTAAGCGAAGTCCGACCAACAAATTTCACAATTAAACTCTCTGAAGGTTATGACAAGAAAACACCACCAGAAAGAAATGGAAAGTATTATTATTGTTTTTAAAATTTCTTGAGTGTTCGAGTCAATATTTACAGCAAGGATTATTTAAACAGAAAATGAAGATGAATGATAGCTTTGAAGTTGTACGACTGTATTATTTTGCACAATAAGACTACAGTTAAATAATCTCATACAAATAATTAGCGCAATTTCTGAAGCAAAAAGAAAGGAGAACATTTAAGCCATTCCTTTACTGTTAGTGTGCTGTTAGCAATACCCCGACTAAAAAATATTCGTACTTGTTTTTTACTTGTAGCAGTACCTTCCTCTTATCTTTCCACCGATTCCGGGGCAGAATAAATTGGATTCAGATTCAAGATTTGGTTTTCTGTTGTGTTTTCTTCTGCCACAATTTTCCCCTTGTGTCTCTCTCGTACTCAAGAGGGTCCTGAGTCACGTCGAAAGATGGATACATGATAACCATAAAAATTATTCCTCTACTCATTAAAAATTATGCTTTGGAATTAAATTGCTCAACTTTATGGATTATTGTCCAACATTGGCAGCTTTGCCGTTGTTGACCGTGGAAAAACTCCACAGAATTTGCCTCGACTGACAGGAGAATTTCCCCCAAAATCGTAAATTTGAATGCCAGTATATTCAAGAAATATTCAAAACCTTGCTCATATTAAGAAATACCTCCATTTTAAGTTTGTAAAACAGTGTTACCTCTACTCTCTGATGAAACGGTTAATTATTTTAACAAAGCAGACAGTTATCAACTGATTACTAATCTGTTTCACAATTTTATGGAAGCATAATGTAATTTTTGATGTAGTTACTAATAACAATAATAATAATGATAATAATAATAATAATTGTACAAATAATACTAATCAAGGACCGTTCTTCACATAATCTGCAGCCTGAATACCCATCTTAAACACCGAACTTTGAAACCCTATAGTTTTTCCAGAATTGATAATTATAGTCCAACGAAGTTCGATATTTGGGACCGTGTCATAATTACTTCACTGCTTTAAAAATTTGAATGACAAATGTTAGAAACGTAATTTTTCCTCCTCAGGGTTGACATTATTTTGTTGTTGTTGTTGTTGCTGTTGTTGTTGTTGTTGTTGTTATAGAAGTTGTTGTTGTTGGTGGTGCTGTTCTTGTTATTATTGTCGTTGATTTGGCTGGCACTGTTTGCCCTCACATAGCGATCAAACCAATGAACCGGTTTTCAACTTTTACAGTTTAAAACGTAGGTACGAATAATGCCTAGGTATTTCCGAACGCTATTTTAATGTAACTGCAATATGTTTGTTGTTGTAACTTTTATTGACACAATGAGAATAACACTAACCTAGAGCCCATTGTTAATTTTTATAGCTTAAAATTTTGGTATTTACAAGGACCAGGGCCTTTTGAACACTGCTATTTTATACGCTTAGCTTTAAAAAAGCACAAGCATATAAAATAAGAAGTAATCCTTATAAACTACTTAATGCTCTGAAGATCCATCAGGACCCTTAGACCATCATGAAAGCCATCAGAGTCGCACTGCTACATATCAAAGAAGCACCAGCTTGTTTTTTGGAACACTGGAAATTATTTTACATGTATTAATGTGATGGTACTGGCTTACGGTCTTTTTTATTGTATCTTTCCCTTTAGAGTGTAAAGTTTTTTTAGGCTTCTATCCGCATTTTATATGCTTAAGTATTTTTAATACTTATAGCATAATAATATGAAAAGCAAATAATTAACAACCAAGATAAAATTTATGTACATGGTAAAATATTGTTCTCCTCCTCCCACCATCTCCCCAAGAAACAACAGCTTTTTTCCATTAATTTCGGTTTCATGGACTGGTAAATATGAAACTATTTCTTGTAAATCTTATTCATTCATTTTAATGAATAATGTTTGATTTTTTTCAGTACAGTCTTGAACTTGACACGACTGCACTGAAAATACATTACTTTGTTACTATGTTCGTAAAATTAGAACTCGGTTCCTACAAATTATTCCAAAAAGTTCTATTTCCCCAATTTACAACAATAAGCATTACTCGTCAAGAAAGAAAATAGATTTAAAGTCCTTAATAAGCAATTATCCCTAGAGGTAATTTCCTTTACCAAATAGAACTGAAAGGCAAACACATTTTTATGGCCTTTGTTATACGTAAATCAGTATATTCTCTACAATTATTTACACAAAATAAACAGAAGATTAACTTCACCCAAAGGAAAAAAAAAACCCTCCCAAAGCCATCCGCCCAAAAAGAATGCTGATAATTATTGATTACAGGAATAAAGAAAAGTAAAAAAGTGGTATACAGCCGCTCCTGGAGGCTGTAATGTCCCACAAGTTCATAAACGTACAGCGTCCACGTAGTTTTTAATTTTCGAAAAGAATAGCTTTTCTTGTTCACAAGAAACTCTAAACATTCAATTTAAAATGACAATAAACGCACCACGTATGATATGGTGCGCGCCATATATTCTTTCCAATATGGCTTACACCGTATCATACGTGGAGCGTTTATTGTCATTTTAAACTAATTGTTTCATATTTCTTGTGAATAAGAAAAGCTATGCTTTTCGAATATTAAAAACTACGTGTATGTTTATGAACTTGTGTATGTTCATGAACTTGTAAATTATTGCCTTCATTTCCACAAAATAATTGATTTGAAAAGAAAAGTAAAGTAAAGGCCATATTAACATCAGTTAGTCTAAGTTACACAATTACCCTAAAACAGTTCTATTTGATTGATTTTTTATTTATGCACTGTGCCGACATTTTCTTATGGCAATAGAGGGGGGGGGGGATTGAGGCTTAATGGCGCGTCGACAACTTGGTCATTAGCGCCAACCTCAGTCACAGTGCAGTGGTCCGGGTGCAATAGACAAAAATGCGTAAAATGTATAGCCAGATATTTTGAAATTGCTGTGTATCATTATTTGCAGTAAGAACTAAATGGTAACTGTTAGTCTAGAAACCTTTAGCATTCATTCTTAGTTAATGAAAACAATCTTGACGAATTTTTCACAAGTTCACCTGTGTGACGGATTCAGAATTCTATTATCGAATAAAGAAAGAAAATAATTAAAATGAAGAAAAAGGGTGTCCTAAAGAATGAGACGTCAATAATGATTGTGTTTGCTTAACGATTATATTATTTTAACTTCATATTTTAACAGTGATCAATTTAACACTCCAGCATCTTAACAAACCAACAAGGTGCCAGAAATTTGACAACCACTTTTGTCTACTTATTCCTACTAGTGAGATTATTCTCAAAGCATGATTTGTAAACATTTGCTTGCATGAGCATACTTTGAGAACGGCCATGCTCGTCGGCCAAAGGCCTTGCCGGTTGTAATCATTTTTTCATCTCATAGTAGTGTTGTCGAATTTAATTTTACAGAGATTCACTTGTAACACAAATAAAATCCTGGAGAGTTCTTCAACACAAGTTTAACATATACATGGTTTATAGAAGTTTGAATTTCTTTTACACGTATTAGCGTGACGCTGATGGCATACATGTCTTTTTCTTCAAGTTTTTTAAGACCTAATCCGTATTTTATACCCTGATGCGTTTTTTGATGCTAATAACTGTTATTTTTTTCTTGTCGCAGCAAGAATAACAACAAAACGAATATTGTAATCTCCTTAAAATAACTGTTATTAGAGTCTCAGCTTTTTTAATACTCAATTTTTAAATATAAAAAATGAAAATCGGTTCTTTGGTTCTATCTGTAGGTGAGAGCAACATCTCCTCAACGAAAACAGCAACAACAAAAATATTGTTATCACATTACAATATCATTGAGAAGCCCCTAGACCTATGTTTTAAGCTATAAAACTTAAGCATCAGTGAAGTACAGCTCATATCGGGCCAGAATTTGGGCTAATCATGCACTTCGAGCTAGAAGCCATGAAATTTGGTAGCTTACACCAGTTATTCTTAGCTTACAAATCTAACTACTTGTGGAATCCCCTCGAAATCCGCGATCACCTCCCCATTGTGTTGTCCACAACACAAGGGGGTTCTGTGGCTTCCAGGCCAGCCCGGTGGGCGCTTAAGCGTGCTGAATGGTCAGCCTTTGCTGAGGCTGCTGTGGAGGACTTTTCTGATGTGGATGAACTTTCCACTCATTTCACTGATGTGGTCCTTGCTGCTGCTCATGCTACTATCCCGCGCACGTCCACACAGCCGCGGCGGGTTCCTGTTCCGTGGTGGACGCCTGCTTGCGGGCAGGCCATTCAGGCCCGCCGGCGAGCG
>JAHWFP010141280.1:0-16100 GCA_023313725.1 Lithobius niger | reverse complement strand
AGTCTTTTCCTGAAAAGTCAAAGTCACAGTTAGGCAAAGGGAAAACATAATTCTGAACAAAGGTTACAAGGTTTATTCGGCGTTGGCTGTACAAAGCTATACAGGTTTAATGAAAGTTCAGCCTAAAATCGAGATCAAGGCGATCTTGATGCAGCTGCCAACAAGTTCGTCCACTGTGCCTTCTTCTCGAGCTTTCGTCCGTGCTCACGTTCGTGTGACAAGTGGTGCACCACCAGATGGTCTCGTGGCGTTCCTGTCTGTACTTCCTGCACACCTGGTATCTGCGGTTCTCATACTCTTCTCGTGGCGATGACTGGTATCCAAGACGGCTGAAAGTCTTATGGGGCGTGTCTTGCGTACTTGATTGATGAGTTGGTAGGCCAGCGATCTTCGGTAAGTCAGCTGGGAGCGTTTGCTGGCCTTATCGAGGCTGCAGACCATAACATGTTGAGCCTGGCATTGACGAGAATCTGGTTGAGCTTTTGCAAGAAAAGGTAGCGGTTCCATCTAATCGACCTCCTGCCGTCGTAGAACGAAGAGATGAGGTGATTGGCCATGTCCACGCCATTCATGCACTCCGTGTAAATCGTGGCTGCCGGTGGGCAAGTGACTAGGTGATTCTGGCTCCCGATGAGTCTTCCGATGGTACATTTTCCGGCCAAGGGTTCCACGTGGGTGCTGAGTAGAGGGATGGCCTTGGTGTCACACTAGATGCTCAGCAGTAGCCAGATGCTCTGACAGGATACTGTCGCCACGTTCGTGCTCCTTCTTGAATTTGCGCAACTCTTCCGTGAACTCATATGGCACTCCGGCAGCATTGGTGCGCAGGCTCCCGCATCCGAAGGTTCCTAGCTAGGCGTAGAGGATCTGAAACAGCAATGCCGAAGTGAAGCGGTTGTCACAGACGAAGGTGTAACCCTGGTTGAGGTAGTGGCGCGCGGTGTAGATCGTTGTGTGAGCCATCTTGTTGTTCTCGAGTTCCTTAGCGGGTCTTGGGCGGAGTCAATGGCCATGTGGCACTTCGTTCCAATGTGTGCCTCGTCGTTGAGGATGTAACCGTCGAACGGGTCACAGAGTGTGAAGTGTTCAAAGCCGACCTTGAAGGGCTTCTTGGGCTGGTATACCTCGATCATGGATCTTCCAGTGTATGCAGT
Source organism: Lithobius niger (assembly GCA_023313725.1). Taxonomy (NCBI): domain Eukaryota; kingdom Metazoa; phylum Arthropoda; class Chilopoda; order Lithobiomorpha; family Lithobiidae; genus Lithobius; species Lithobius niger. The sequence goes on along the minus strand of JAHWFP010141280.1, from coordinate 14,946 downwards.
CATTGATTCGTATATGCAGAGAACTGCTCCGGGGTTCCTGCACTTGCAGAATGCCTGGTTGATGGCCTCCATCATCGGTCGCACCTTCATTATTGCGTCCATGTCCTCCTTGGCCTTCTGCTCTTCCATGGCTTGCCTGGTCGTGGGCGATGTATTTTGGGGATCGGCACCGGTGAAAGACGGTTCTTCTGGCAGCCGAAAGTTGTTCCAAATTTGATTGAACCTTGTCATGGTCGATATTGTCATGGTCATGGTCGATATGATGGAGTGGTTTCCCAGGTCTGGGGACGTGGACCAATATTGCGCCATCTCCGGCAAGTCGTTGTAACCCATGATTACAAGTATTCCGATGAAGGCCAGAAACTCGTCTTTGTCAATGATACCCACATGGGAGTGGGATGTGGTTTTTTTCGTTTCGGCAATGTTTGGCAGGCTTGCGTGGTTGTCGTTACTGCTGGGTCTTGGCTGGAGTTCCAGCTGGAAGTGGCCTCTGATTATTCCTCTGGCTGAGGGACTTGTGACGAGACGACCGTTGATGGTGTCTCCTTGGCAGCTGGCTCTTGGCTAGAGTTAGACCCTGCTTCTTCCCTTTGGATTTGCGCCGGCTGGATCGGCGATGTTGACGATGAGGACTCTGACTGGTTCTTGAGTGTCTTGTCCACCTCTGCACACATCTGCTCTAGCACCAACCGTCCTGTGCTCGGATCTTCTGGGGGTTCTATGTGCGGGTCTTCTGGGGGTTGTACTGGTGGAGCGCTTGGCAGAGACTGTTGTTGGCTGAAATGATGATTGACATATTGGGTTATCCTGGCGTGGCGCATCTTCTGGTGGTAGCCACTTCGAGGAGGCAATAATAGTTTCCTTTTTTGCTCGGGTGGCCCGGGGAACATATTACTTCTGTAGATCTTGTCGTACAGTACGACTCGCCAACATCGTTTCATGGCTTCTAGTTTACTCGGTTCCAGTGACGGTGGCGGTGATTGTGGGGGTGGTGGCTCGATTACATTGGCTGTCGTAGTGGTGGCTCTTTCTTCCTCTTCCTCCGACGAAACGATGCAGATTACCTCCTCGGATTCTTTACTTATGAATCTACCTGAAAGACCCCGAAGGATGGGAACGAGTCCTCTTTTGGTTCATCTCATAAATGGCCGCAGCTGCAATGTTGCGACTTTGGCTTATAGCTTGCGATTTTGGCTGGACGACGAGACCTCCTCTTCTGGTGTGGGACGACGTAGTAGGACCAACCAACCGGGTTCATATCTGGGCGATGTCGCTTTTGATGATTGCATTGGCATGGGAGTAGTGGGCAAGGTTTCTGTTAAGGTTGTGGGTCGTGGTGGGCTTTCTGGCCTTAACGGTCGTGGTAGACTGTCTCTCCTTGGCAGTCGTGGTGGACTGTCTGGCCTTTCTTCTTCCTCCTCACTGCTGGACGTCGTAAGGCAGGCGTCGGCATCGTCCTCTGACTAGGTTTCTTTTAGATCGTCATGTAACTCATCCTCATCGTTGACTGATTCTTGGCTGCTGGCTTCATAGTAGTCCTCATTTTCCTCGCAGTAATATGGGTACTCTGATTCGTCCTCCTCCTCGGCCACATCTGTTTTTGGCATTGGCGGCTGTGCTTGGCTTGACATGGCTTCTTCTTCCATGTGGACGTCTGGTTGTGGTATTCCCATATGTGGTTCAGTCGGAATTCCAGTGAGTGGCAAAAACCAGCAGTAAGTGATGTGGGGTGGTGATGGACGTGGTGGCGGAATCAATGACTCGAATGTTGTGTTGGCCACGTCGATATTGTCCTCCACGGCCGATGGCTCCCCGTGAGTCGAAGTCCCTGCATTGCCTTTTGGTCCTGGTGTGTTGGCTGAAGTGATGTTCCGTTTGCTGCGTTTGGCATTGCTGGCCCTGTCTTCCATGAATTGGTTGGTCCTCCTTACAATGAAATCTGCGGTCTCCCCGAATATTTCCATGAAAAAATCCAACTCCTTCCTCTTCTTGTTGCATCTGCCAATGTAGCCTATTGGAGGTCCGGAGAAACCTTTCTTGTCCTGGTACTCGCTCAGCTCTTCCGTCCAAACCAGATGAAGTTGCCTCCGAGTCTTGCCGGCCCTAAACTTCTCTACTACGGGGTAGCTGGAAAAGTCGTCCATCGGTGCCTCTGTAGCCATCATCCTGTCTGCCCGCTTCTGGTCGAAGAAATGATTCGCATGCGGCGGGTAGGCCCTTATATACGAATACGCGTGACCACTTCTCATCCCTTCTGCTCAAATGTATGCAAGATCGAGAAATAGTTGCCACATGACGCAACGTTGAGCAATATTGTGCAACGCCCGCGGTACCCGCATCTGGGTTACGGATAGCAGGATGTGATTGGACCACGCGGAAACAGCAACCGGTCGTGAAGGGCAATGGGTCACAGATTGCCAGACACTGCAAGTGATCATCAATGGTGTGGCTTTTGATAAAGCCGCGTGCCGTTGTTGCGAACATCGTGTTTGGCACCGGAAATTAGGGGGCAAGGCAGACAAGCCCATGCCTTGCTGCCCGACATGCGGGTTCGAGACCAAAAAACCCAAAAAGGCAGGAAACAACATGAGAAAGGAGTGGCAGGGTGATTGTGGGATGGAGAATGGAATTTCCGAGGGAAAAGCTGATCAATGGACATGTTACATGGATCCCAGTTTGCTGGACGTTCCCGAGACAGTGTTGCCGAATGGTTAAATATGCGGTTCACCGGTCCCTGTACCGTCAGGTATTTGTTTGTTTAAATCTATTCTTTCACGGTAATTTTATTTGAGGCCATGACCCACTGTCGTACGCCCCATCTAAATCCACTGTACAGCACTGTTCTTTCACATATATATTTATTGAGAGCCCTGGCCCGGAGCCGTACGCCCTGCTTAGTACAAAACACTAAAAGCAAAACACCAAACACAGAATACCAAGAATACAGAGAATGCCTCACACTAATAACCGCCGCACTAATGCCACACCAAGATCCAGCTGCTCACCTCTTCTCCCGCCCACCTTCTCTCTCCCATCAAGGGAAAGTTCCGGTGGGCAACACACACAGAACACATCACGGTGAGCCTCACAACTCTCACTTAGCTGCTCTACAAAAACCACTCAAACTGCCGCCAATGCTCTCCACTGCGTACTGTTCTTTCATTTCGCCCTTCAACAATCGACTTTTTAGCAAAGACGTAACACGTGCACGAAGAATGAATATGGAGTTTGCAGAGTGGCATTGTTCCCTAATCACAATGGTTAAAACAATGTATAACAATTAAAATGATCGTTCAGGGACCTGTAACTCCAAAATGGCTCGACCAATCGAAAAAGTTGTCTCTGTGTGGATGAAGCCCAGGGAAATTTCTGGCTTAGATCATATTTCAGATTTTAGGTAGGGGCAGTATTTTTTTCTGAAACCGTGTCACACAAGAACAAGAAGAACAACACCAACAAGAATTGACTAGTTTTCAAATTTTCGTGTGGCTCCGTATGTTTACTCTTGCAGGGAATCACATAAAAGTTGGTATAAATTTGGGAAAAGTTGCTATCTACTAACTGGCCAAGTTTGGTTGAAATATATTGAATAGAATCGTATAAATTAATAGTTTTAGTTTTGCTGGAGAGAGGGCTTCAATCATATATATACAAGGCTACCGCCATGTATGATAGTAGTGGCAAGACTACTACCAATTGTCCATTGGTGCAAGACTTTGTTGCTATTTTGTTTTCCTCATAACTATTGCAATTATGCTCCGATTTTAAATCTGTTTTCGCAGTTTGTCATGTTTGATGCTTGCGTACAACTTAGTAATTCACTTTTGTGCTGTATCTTGCGCCATTTGGAAAATAGAATGCTGTTTTCAAGGTCATTGAAAATATCTTCATTGGCTTCCCCATATCTGACTAACGTAGGACCATTATATCGGCAGTTATTTGAGTGTGACCAGACTTTTAGACCACCCTGTATATACTAAATGTTGGTATACAGGTGGTGAGCAACCTAAGAAAACTGCTAGATATTGTTTTACGGAGTTCAATACAAACATTGGTGTAAAGGTGATGTTTCAACCTAAGAAAAGTGCTGGGATTGTTTGCAGAATTGAATACTGAACATTGGTGTAAAGGTGGTGCTGCAACTTAAGAAAATTGCTGAGGATTATTTCAGGGAGTTGTGGAGGACTAACTATTAACGACGTAGGTAATGGAAGTTGTAGAAAGAATGGAGAGAGAAAGAGAGCATAATAAAGAAACTGGGATTAATAACAGTGAAGCTTACATATTTACAAAATAGGTCATTACCTGAAACGAAGTTATTGCAGAAGTAAGATTGCTTCTAAAACGGTTAGGAATGAAGACTGTTCCTAAAACAGTAAAGACTGAAGACTGCTGAAGATTGATTCAAAAACAGAAAACGGAAATGAAGAGGCGAATAACTAGAATCCTAATTAACAAGAATAGTTTAAGTGGACTATTATTTAATCAGCTGAAAGGTGGAGGTGTGGTGTTTCCAACGAAAATTTAAAAAATATTACAATCAGAGGCAGAGCTAAGACTGTTTACCTATGTTAACACTTTTCTTACTGTTTGTATTAATGTTAAGTTTCTACTGTAAACTACTACTGTGGTCGTTTTAATCTACTTAAGTGGGTTGTAATTAAATTCAAGTGTAAGGGGAGATGTAAACATCAAGCCAGAAAATGCACACAAGAACCTATAATTAGCTCGATGTTTCGAATATATCCAGACTCGCATTAAGAGCAATTTAATGTGCCAAAATGGCAAATGTCACATTAAAATTGGAACCAAGATTTCCCTATGAGGCAGTCATAACACTTAACTGTTAGGACGTAAAGTATACATTTTTGACAAAACCGAACAAAATAAATTAATTTAAATTCTAAAAAATAAAACAGAGGTACCTCACCTGTGCTGTAGGGTATAGCCACAAGTGCTGAGGCAGGCTGATTACTGGAGATTTTATAGGTACTGGAATAGAAATGACTGCAGTATTCATGTCCAAGCAGTACTGACTGGAATTAGGGACACTCGTGGTTTCCAATTGTAATGTGACATTTGGCAAATTGGAATTTTAAGTTGCTCTTGCTAAAGGTGGAGATGGACGTTTTCCAAAAAATATAGTAAAATACCTTTACCAGAATTAGGGACTCAGCAAAGGCTGTTTGTACTCTGTACGATACTTTCTTCTACTATACAAAGCTACTACAGCCAAAGCTGTAATAAACAGGCCTGAAGGTTTCTTAGGGAAAAAAAACATTAGTTACACCACTGCAACCAATAAGTTTTTCACACAAAAAAAAACATTGAAAAAGCTATTTACAACCTTGCTCGACAAAATTTGCTCTGCAATATTGTCTTTTTATTGTTCCGTAAAAAAAAAAAGCTAGTCAAAAACAATCGGTTACTTTTGTAAGCAGCAATTTGCTTATTTGACAAGTGAAAGACAATTATTGCTTCGTTGGTAATGGTAGGTGCCGTAATCTGGAGAGTTTAGGCTAACAAAAACACTTGTATGTTATATAGGTTTTTTTAATGATATAGATAAAATACATTAAATTACTTACAACATATTGATACAATTTTTTACATATATTATTGCAGCATTATATTTTTATATTATCTTTTATACTGTAGTTTTGATTGTACTTTATTCTATTTCATTTTTTTGAATTAAAAAGAAAATAATTTAAAGTTAAATTTTCCTTTGAATTTTTTTCGCAAACTTCCACAATACGTTTACGAATTTTAAAAGCACAGAAATTAAAGCACAGTAATTAAAATATGCACAAGAACAGATAAATTTCCTTCTTTATTTTGGCACTACTCCTATATTTACATGTTGGTGTCTTAGATTTTTAGCAACTTGATGTAAAGGTGACTAAATTGTCTAATTTATAAGACTTAAGTCACTATGAAGGAAATAGGCATAAAAGAAAGCCAATTATTAGCCACACCACAGCTAAAAGGCCAAAACTAGTTGACTATTTAGTTGTTCACTTTTGCCAGAATACATGAAATTTTTTATGTATAAGGGTTTTAAGATGCACTGAATCAGAACCTGAAAATCGTTCCACTGAAAACATGTTAAAAACACGTTTTTATTAACATAGCACGCAAACTGATAGGCAGACTCTCAATAATAATAATAATAATATTGTTTATTGGCTAATAAGTTCAATTGACCAGGGAAGTACAACAGGTAGACACTGATACTCGGCTAATACATTCCCAGGCCCAAAATAATTACATGCCAAATCAATGCACCCTTTGTCTAGTAATAAGTCTTATTGCAATGGCTTAAACTTTTCAAATCATTAGAAAACCGAACACCCCATCTCAGATTGATGGTAAAGACTGTCACCCAACAAGGTATAGTAATAAAAAAACTCATTTTTTGGGGCCTTTTCGAAAGGTTTTTCGTTTAGTACTACTAGAAATAGGCATACCATTCGGTTGAACATTTGTCTAATAATCTAAGGGCAGTGTTAAGTTCAAGGTGGTATGCAAGTATCAATAATAATTCAATATAAAGTTTTAAATCGTCTGCGAATTTCGACATTTATGTATTTAAATCATTGATTTTAAGATCATTTATGCATACATGAATCTAAAACAAAACCCACATGGGTGAAAGAACCCGCCAAGTTTCAGCCAATTAAAGTAGTAATATCAGAGCCAAAACGGCTGCCACCAAGTTACTACATTAGTTGCCAAGCTAATCCCACCGAGTATTACCTCACACGTTTAATCATAAACTTGACCATTGCTACCGATAGTAGCAATGGTCAGGTTTTTGATTTAACCTTTGATCTAATACTCAGTGGGATTAGCTTGGCAACTAATGCAGTAACTTGGGGGCAGCCTTTTTGGCTCTGATATCACTACTTTGATTGGCTGAACTTGGCGGGTTCTTTCACCCCTGTGGGTTTTGTTTCAGATATCACTTCTTTTGTAGTTTTTTTTTTTTTTTTTGTGGCGTCTTATTTTTGCCACTGCCCATTTATCGACTATCTGGCCAAGTTTGGTCGAAAAATATTGAATATGAACGGAGATATTAATTTTTTAAGTTTTGCTGGAGTGAAGACTTCAATCATATAAATTAAAGCGTTTACTGATTTCCATTTCCATTTAGAATTTTATTTGTGGCCACGGCCAAATGCCATGCACCCCAAAGCTACCCTATACAATGTCTAATACTATGCCTAAAACTACGTCGAACAAACAAAGCACACACAGCACAAAACAGCATACCCACTGTACACCACCCCCACTGTAACTACCCATGTACGAACGTACGTCACCGGACGAACATTCCACTTAGGTCTCCACTTGGCCCATCGTGTCGCCGGGATGCAGCACCACACACCACCACACATACCACTACTCAGCACCTCATAGAACCACACATTGCACCATCACTCGGTGCTGCTCTGGTCCGTCACCCGTGCCCGCTTTCTCTCTCGCATCTAGCAAGAGTTCCGGCGGGCCACCTTGCACAGACAGTCCTGGCACTAACAGCAGCTGCACCGATTGGGGGCAGTGGGGGAATGGGCTCTGCCAAAAATGGCGGGGGGGGGGGGGGCCCCTACACAGCGATCCCAATATCCACTATGAACGTGGTAATGGCACGCAGCTTAGCAACCAGCCGCGACCCATGCGAGTGCGACAAAAGGTCTACAAGGGAGCCCATCCACGGTGCTAGACGGACTCGCTGGCCTACAAATCTTGGGCAAAACAGTAACAAATGCTTGGGAGTTTCCTCAACCTGACACAGAGTACACAGGGGGGATTCAGCCCACCGAAACCGGAATCTGCCGGCTTGCAGCAGCGAAAAGCCAACACGAAGGCGAGATACGATTTTTGTGTCCCTGAATGGCAGCCTGTCAATATTCGACCTATAATAGCAGAGTGGGTGCACTGCATACAAAGCCCTGCCATCACGTGCAGTGTCCCAAGTCTCTTGCCACTGAGATAGAGCCACTGCCACACGGCTACACGCCGCCGTCGTGCAGAGGTGATGGGGAACACCTGCGTGCACCCACCACGCACTGCTTCTTATGCTAGCCCGTCCACAATCTCATTGCCAGCAATACCGCAGACAGCACCCAAAGGAGACAGCACTGCAGCAAAGCGCTGACCAAAACTTCTACCAGATGTCAAAAACCAACGGGTCCTGAACATCCAGACAGGACCAAGCTGACTGCAGGAGCCTGAGACTTGACAACGAGTACAGTCATAACCGTAAATGCTGGGAGCTGCAGATCCAGTGCTAGATCTAACGCCACCGACATTGCCAGCAATTCACCCATATTGCTAGACGAAACATCGCACACCATGCACCTACATTGCACCTTTAGCGCGGGAACGGCAATTCCCAACCCCGCAGCCCTAGTTTCCGGGACAAACGAAGCATCACAGTAGCCCTCACATCCAATTGTCCCAGTGTCGAAAATACCAAGTAAACCCGGGCACCACGTCCACGGGCTGAGTGGCCTGGCGCAGGCAACCGCACAAACAGACCCCGATACTCTACGCAGGAAAGCAATGCCATGGCCTGCTTCGCCAAGAACCGCACACGCACGATCGCTGAGAGCTTCATAGTCCCGCAAGATCTTGGCCACCTGAGGCAAAGCGCAGCCAACAGCTCGCGCACTTGCAGCTCTAGTGGGAGCTCATTATACTCGACACATAGCGCACTAACAGGCGTAATGGCAATACACCCCAACACAGCACGCAAGCACACGTTCACAGCAACTTGTAGCCTCCACTCATGTCGCCGGACACCGCACAAAACAGGCAGAGAATAATCAAGAACCGACCGGACGAATGTCCGGTAGGTCGCTAGGAGAGCACCTCTGCCTGCCCCCCTGCTCGACAACTGGTGCAAGATCGCGGTTCACGCCAGGATTTTCTGACACACTCCTGCAACATGTTGGTCCCACTTGAACGTGGAGTCCAAAATAACACCAAGGTACTTAACACTTGCGATGGGGCGCACCGCTTGGCCCCCAACAGACAAATAAACAGCTGGCTGAACCACAGTTCCAGATCTCGAGAACACTACTAGCTCTGTTTTGACCAGCACTAGCAAAAGTCTACCCAGGAGGGAGGCAACCCTATCGAGTACGCTTTGCACTGCATTTGCAAGCTGGCCAAAGCCACAACCCACGAACCACACAGCAACATCGTCTGCGTAGCTGACTATGTTGGAGTCCATTCCAATTTCGATCAAAACATTGTTAATAGCCACTGCCAACAATGTGGGACTGCGGGAGGCCTCTACACGTTTTGTTCACTGCCGACCGGTGACCACTAACTCGTGTGGCAAAAGCGCGCTCACCCAGAAGAGCAACAATCACCTTCACCAAAAGTGCACTAACTCCCATCCGCCTCAGGGCGGCCTCAACCCAGCGAAAGGAGACGGTATCATACGCGGCCTTGATATCCAAAAAAAAAGCAAGAACAACATCACCTCCAATCCAGGCTTCACGGATGCTGGATAGCAAGAAGAGTACCGCATTCTGCACACTCCTGTTCGGGCGATACCCAAACTGGGCACCAGCCAGGCACCCATGATATTCAAGGTGCCACTCAAGGCGCTTAACGATCATACGCTCCAAAACCTTTCGCACACATGAAAGCAGAGCAATATGTCGGTAGTTGACCAGATCTGACCTGGTACTGTCCTGCTTATGCACTGGTTTAAGGACCGTAAACATCCAGGATGGTGGGATACTTGCACCAGTCAGCAAGTCACGGAAAAGGGGAAGCACACCCCCACTAACCTTAATACTACTGGTATTCGCTGCCACCAACGGTAGAAATTAATTTAATTGTTTAACTGACGACAAAAGCTAAAGAAGGGTTACATATTTATTTTACACTCAAACAATTAATCACTTAGAGAACAAACTGAAGTTTAAAACTCTTGGTTTTAATAAATGCAGTTAACAAATGGCAAAATACAGTTTACAATTTATTTTCCCTAGAACAGCTTTTGACAAAGTGGGAAAAGCAACAAGTTTGAATTTACATTTTAGTAATTCGTTTCACACAATCAAACAAAAACGACAAGTTGTGTTTTTTAATAAAGAATCAAATTTTCGATTAGAAAAAGTAAATACTGAGTTCTCAACTAGAGATACCCGATAAATTGAACAGCGTTCGCTAGTTACAATTATTCCGACAGTTTGTTTCGACACGCGTGAAGATCAACAGTCCACAGTTTTGTTCCCAAAACAAAAGATCAACCTCCCGGAGTTTAACTAAAACTCCCTAAGTTATAAAAGCCTCGGCTTGATTATAAAGTGGTCATTGAAGTAATGTTTCCTTTGAATCTTCAACAAAGATCAAACCGTCAGTTTAGAGTCAAATTAATTTAAACTAAACAAGAAAACGTTTGGTTTTAGTAAGAGAACCACTCTGACGTTATGGGAGACAGGGGGCCAGAAATGCCGATGGCTTGCCAACCACAATTTTCTCTAGGCTAGAAGTTAAAGTTAAGTTTTGAACTACGAATTTAGAATCGGGGGGTTCTAAATTAAACTTTCAAAAGCTAAATTATAACCATACGAACCACTGCCATTTTGCCCGGCATGGCATCCTCGGACGTGACGTCTCCACTCTCGACTGGCGTGACACTTCTAGCTTTGAGATCTGTGAGCTGTGCTGTGCTGTGGAGGGAGGGCAACTGGGGCTTTTTATGCTGGAGCATCGGATTTTGGCGACCAAAGCGCGGACGCCGAGGAGAGCTACGGCTATCTGATTGGTGGAGGACCAGGAGAACCGTGGAAAGTGTGAGGAGAAGTCGGTTTGGCAAAGGGTTTGGGTGCAGAGCCGTTTAAAGCAGTAGGGACAATGTAGAGATGGGCCAAATTGAGTTCAACTCAACTGAACATTGGGAAAGGCCCTTACATTAAAAGATTGACTGTAGGATTTGTATTTACATGAAAATTATTTGGAGTGCATCGAATTAAAGCTTAGTAGAGAGTGGCTTTTGCAATGAATAAATCACTACTGCTAAATTAACAAGCTTTAACTGTAAACTGCAGTGTTAGACATCACAACTAGGTTGGGGTGGGGGACGAAGTGTATTGCACAGACTGACTTTGTGATTGCTTTGGGAACAGATCTTTTATAAAAATACTGATTTTAATCGAAGGATAAGCTAGTGGTTGCATTCGGATGGTCACAGTCGGAGTTTGGATGGAGAATTAAAGCAAACTATTTACACAAAAATTCGTGTCCGATAAATGCCGATGCCGAATTGGTTCGGACTAATGGTAGTGTTCTGGGGGCAAAAGAATTTATAGTAAAAGGTTAAATATTCTAGCTTAGTGAATGCTATAACGCATTAGTTAAGTTTGGATTTTAAACTGCTGAAGCAGAAAGACTGAGTTTAGATCTTAGTGGAAATTTTTCATAAGATATGCGGCCGACAAACACAATAAAAAATATCACACTTTAAAATGTCTGCATCTACATTTATGTGAGGTCCAGTACCCGAAGGCAGCCCCTCCTAATTCACAACTAAGCTAGTGTATATGTACTTTTTGCCCTAAAAAAAACGCGGAAATAATTACAAAAGTTTACAAGGTTTTGCAATAATGGCGGCCGGAAGTGAAGAGCGCTGAGGCAGTTTGGAGTGTTTTTCGAATGGCTGTAGTTATATTTCTAGGATGAATTTCAGGATTCGGCTTCCGCATAATTGTAGCGCGAGTTCGTGGCTATTAAGTTCACGGCTATTACCCCTCAAAACCCTTTTTACCTTCTGTAATTACTCTGCAACACGAGGGCACCCCCTCAAAATTCAACGCCCTATCATTAATACAAATTGCGCCAAGGGTTTTTTCACTTACCGCTTGATCTCTTTATGGAATGGTTTGCCTGCGTCTGTGGTTGAGGTCCCCAATGTAAATATGTTCAAAAACAGACTTGATAAACATGTTATGGAACACACCGATTGGCAATTTTCCCCCTACAGTGTTTAATTGCACTACACCCAACATGTTCTTTTTTGGTAGTTATCCACCACAATTTGTTGAAATTTGCAAACAATTATCAAGTCGCTAGACATCCTTAAAACTACAAACTAATGCACAATTTGACCAACTAAAAAACTCTTAGCATGCCAATGTAATTACGATATTACCCGGAATTGCTCTACTTAAAAGAGAGTAACGACTAGTGTTACTTGGTGTAAACCTCAATTTTTTTTCTTTTTTTTTTTCTTTGGGCACCAGTTTCACTATCCATCGATGTCGGTACTCGCATCGTATGCATGACCTGCTGGAAGTTGCATGTGTTGCTAATCCGAATTAAACGCATAAACTATTATGTTGTGGGTTTTCCCCTTACAGCTGAATTGTTATGGGTTGCGTAGGCTATTAATCACTTTTACCATCCACCTAGGATGTAGTACATAACATGAATTCTTTTTCTCACGCAGGACCGATTTGTTCAGTACTTACTGTTTGCTGTAAATTTAAATATATATGTATTTTAACGATTTTCCCAAAGCTATATATACTGTTCTACTGGTGGTCTTCACCATATTATTGTATTGCATGTTGATTACGAAAGTGACATAGGGTATAGTAAATTATTTTTCTTGTTAATACTAACGTTATTTTTCCCTCAAACTTTTCTTTTTTTTCCTTTTGTACAATATGTTTGAATTGTATTTATCCTGTATATACTTATTTTTGTCTTTTCCACACAGCCAGACGGCACTGTGGAGCAAGTATAAATAAAGTAAAGTAAATAAAGTAAAGTAAAGTAAATGGTGAAAAGTTTGGCCGATTCTGTCCATTATTGACAGAGTTACAGTTGGTCAAAGACTGAGGTCTTTTTGCGTTTGGGCGCTCGAGAAAAAAAATTGTTCCCCGATGTTTCTGATTTTTGGAGTCCGGGTATCCTCTCCAATCGTTTTTTCGGCAAGCCGACATTACAGTATATATAGTAGTCAGCTGAAATCAACGATCTTCATGCCCTTTTATCACCTTGATAAAGTTTTTGCACTTGATTGAAATACAACTATTGCTTGTAAGGGTACAAAAACTGCCCATTTCCAACAATTTTCAAGCTGTTTCGCCGCATAGGTATTTATCCTCATCATCGTGAAATACGCTCAACTCTGGTTTCAGATAAAGTACCAAAGCTAGTCAAAGGGTTTTAGCGAGCGTTAACCGCGCCCGGTCATCTGCCCGACGAAGCCCTGAGGCCAAAGCCAAAGATTAATCGACACAGAGAAGATGGTTCACCAGGGGTTTTTGTAATTATTGTTACCAGCGAATAAGCTTGCACCGTGGTGTGACGTAGAAAACACCAGTTCCGTTTTATCTGAAAGATTTGCACACAAACCAATGACGCACGTATTTCTGTGCTGTGTGGATCCAACATGGCCGCGGTTCTTGGTCTGCCGAAGCGACGCAACTCTGGACTAACAAATTACTGAATTCTCATTATGAAACGTAAGCCGGACCACTCCGAACGTAAAAATTGTATTCTAGTGTATTAAGCTACCGAAATCCAATCGGCAATATGACTGAAAATGAACAACGTTTTTTTGTATCCGGTCAATGAACGGCATCGCTGCCTCGCTGGTTCTAAATGGTAGGCCTAACGTAAAAGTACGGCAGCGCTATGGCGCGACCGGGGAGATTTTAAGCGTGAATCGTTGTCTCAAAATCTCCGCAACACCGTTCGATACCTCCGGTTGTTGTTTATTATTTTATGACAAGTCAGTTCAAGCTGTACGGATTTATTAGCAGTTGTTTTATACATAAAAAAATAAAAAGAAAGAATCCACTCGGATTTTGAGTCCCTTACTGCCCGGTGTTCTAGTAAAAAAAAAATGGTTCGTTTTTTTTTCAGTAACTGGTTTGATAACTGCATTGCGTTATGTTTTCTCAGGCTTGGACTGGCCATAGTGCCATTGTGCCTATGGCACAGGTGCCCTTTAGCTACCATACTTTCGACGCCCCTTTGGTAGTCTATTTTATACTCCTCCCCACGAAGAAAAATTAATAATTTTGGATTCCTAGTCCAGTGATGATCTTTCCTTTCAGTCACAAATTTCCTTCTCTCTTCTTCCCCTCCCCCCTTTACTTACGTTTTTCACACACTTTTGAAACTCGCTGATCCCCCCGACCCCCCCCCCCAAAAAAAAATACTCCAAAATTTCAAAATCAGTATTACTTGAAATATAAAATGTGTGTTGAAGAATGCACTCCGAAGCCAGAAATGACGACAGAATGTGAAAATAAACAAAGCTTCTTGAGCTCGACCCCGGAATTTGCTTATGCTTGGGGTGCTTAGGGCGCTTCCAAAACCCCCAGAAGGTTGGCAGCACCATAACTTCATCAGAGTTTCCTGTAAAACACATGGCGCCCCTAACTGGTCATTTCGTAAATGGCACAGGCGCCCTTTCCCACCCAGTCCGACTCTGTGTTTTCTGAATAAAGTTATTAATTCGTAGCACATCAAAACTACACACCTGTTTGCGTACGTGCGTGCGCTGCGGAGCCAACGATTTTTTTTCATAGTGTTAAAACATCATACTAATCTATCCTAGGTTTCATTAGCACACAACTGTTGTGTCCAGGACTAACACGTAAAACGTGGGATATTCCAGGGTATTTTTTTCCCTTTTAGGCTTAATAGAAACATGTTTCTCCCCCCCCCCCCCCCACTACCCCCTGATGACGACTGATGACAATTCCGGTTTGGCAGCAAATTATGATAGCAGTTTTTTTTCTTTTGGTTACAAATTTCGTAGCGCCCCCCCCCCACACCTCTGTCCGAAAGTTTGTGCCTCTAACCCAAAAATGTCTGCCCCCCGCACGACCATTCATTCGTTTTCGTTTCCTCGTTTCTTTTCACTGTCAAGTTGTATATCCACCCCACGCCCCCCCCCCCCCC
>JAHWFP010141279.1:0-10328 GCA_023313725.1 Lithobius niger | reverse complement strand
ATTATCTGTGTTCGTTCTGCGGAGAACTCAAGATAGGCCGCGGACACTATAGTTATATAGATTGATCGACAGGAACGACACGAAAGGGAGTGTCCATGCAGGGCTCTCTACAGTTTACTGGCCATGGTCCATGACAATATCACCGCAGGTTCCATATCTCGTTCATGGTCGCGATCCTATGCGGACTTATTTGGCACAACTCATCGTAACTATTTTCTCGGATAGCACACGTTCAAAATACGCTATACATGTTTTAACCAATAGATAGATGCGGAAAAATACCACTCCAGTAATGATTAATCCAGGCATGTGGCACGTATGGTTGCAACAGCGTTCCACGAACGTGAAGCGGCGAAGCAGATGGCTACTGCAAGCCGAGGCTGACTGAGGTAGAAATCGCGTGTTTCGCCGCCCGACTCAACGCCAGTTCACGTGCGGGCGGAAAACTGATGCCTTTTAGTGCTGCTCTGGTAAACTAAGATTCTAGTGATATTGAATCAACTGGCTTGTATCTTGAGAGCGAAACCGACAGCTTCTCTCCCACATGACCTTGTGACGAGAGATGGAATATGAAGCAATTACAACATGGACACTCAACACTCCTGGTAATATTGTGAAGTCCTACGGATGGTGAACATGATTGTAAAATTGCAACAATAATAACAAATTGAAAACAAACGCATAAAAAATTGTACAATTTATACAAAAATAAAATAAATAAATAAATTAAATAAATTGTGTTGGTGTACCAGTACAGTAGCGACAATGACGCCGTACTGGTCACGAGGCTGGCGGCTGGAGCCGGTCGTTGAACTAACTGCAAGGGGCACTGGATATACGCTGAGGTAAAAAAAAAAAGGCGTCTTTAATCAAACCGATGCTGTGACAGCGATTTTTTCTGAGGCCTAAAAAACATTGTTTTGTCCAATCCCTTACGCAGTGAAATATATATCAAGGATATAAATAGAAAACGAAAAGATTTCACTTGCTGAATATTGTCGCAGCTGCCAACAAATCCAAAAATTGAACATTTTTAGGTAAGAAAACCGCTCTCACAGCATTGGCTTGACAAACTGCGCCAATGTTTGCTTGCACCTCCACGTGCCTCTCGCAGCTAGCTCAACGACCGACTCGAAAGGCTAGCTTTTTTTTTGTTGCTGACCATTATTTAAAACTGACAAAATTTGGCGGGGGAGGTGGACATGGAAACAGTTGAGTGTGTTAAAGAAACACTTACGTCTAACAGCATGGTTCGCAGAAAATAATACCTCATTGAATTTAGCCAGAGTTTGCTAAGAGTATAGTTGTCTTCATGTTCGCGTGGATCTTGATAGCTACTTAAACACCACATTTGACTATCTGCTTGTGTGACTTATTAAAATGATATTCTTTAAAGGCGGGTTGCCACCAAACGTAAGTTTGGAGCATCCAGCGCCATCGAGCGATATCTAATTCTCTCTAGCGCTTGCTCGCAGCCATCAAACGAATGCACAAAGAATTATCTTGTAACACAACAAACTAGCGACGAGCCTTTCCGTGTTATTGAGTAAAAATTTGGTGCGTCCTCGTGCACCTGGGACCAATCTGTAAAGATTAACGATATTAATGCCACTAGGTGACGCTGCGGTAGAATATAAAGAAAATACCCTGGTGCCATCTAGTGACAGTAATATCGTTAACCTTTATAGGTTGCTCCCAGGTACACGAGGAGGCACGTGTCTTGTTTGTTGTGTTGAAATGTATTGTTTTGTGCTTTCCTTTGCTTGCTGCGAGAGAGAACTCAATAGGGCTAGATGCTACAGATGTTAATTTGGTGACAACCCCCCTTTAATATCTGTCTGACTTTACCAACCAGTCATACTACGGTAAACTGTACTGGTGAAATTTTCCTCGGTTTATTGTGGTTGGTGATTGTTGTAGGTTGATTGTTTTTGATCTATTTTTTTTTTTACTGTTATTTTAATTATCTGACCACCTCGCTTTTTTTTTGTCTCCTTTACTTATTTAGACTACCATTTTGTTGGGGGTTAAAACAAGCTTAACGTGGCTGTTAAATCTACTGAGAATGATAGTGATGATTCTTAACAGTGATGATTGATGTGAAACTTAATCCTAAAAACGTAAATGAGTTGATGAATGAAACAGAAATAAAAAGGAGCAGATGAACCAGCACTACTCGTGTTGTTCCTCGTATTGTTAAGTTTGTATATCAATCATTAGAACCGGCCTCTAAAACCAGTAAGAGTTAAATCTTCGACGAATGATGGTTTAAACCAGATATCCTTTGATAGTTAACATGTTTGCACCTTTCATTTTCTGTTGTTTTTAATCATATTTTAGCTGTCTATGTACAACAGCAAAGTGATTTACGATGCGTTTGTAAATCACATTAATAATAAAAAAAAAATGTGAATTTTTCAGGTGTAATATATTTTTTTTTAAGTTTTAAAATTCATAAATCATATGAAGCAAACTAATGTACTTACGGGTGAACCAGCTCAACTCTGAAAACAGTTTTAAAAACGGTAAGAAGTGAAGGTGGCGATAGGCAAACCTGAAGGTTCAAACCAGTCCTTTTACTATAGTAGGGTCAGAAATATTATACATTACAGCCCAGAATAGATACCATAGCCGTTGAAAGAGGGTGGTAGTCTCTCATACTATCCCTGGCTGGCACAGGCTGGCAGGGACTTCACTACGGTCACCGACAACTTCTTAAGACTAAGAACTCCCACTGTTCAGTTACAATAACCGTTGTGAAACAGATTTCTACTTTCGCTACTATTTCCTTTTTTGTTGTACTGCTAAAAGTAGAAGTTTTAGCGGGAGTTGGATGTAAGTGAGGGGTTCGAAATTGAAGGTCAGAGGGAGGGGGTTGGGTGCACCTGCTGACCGGAGGGAAAAAGATGAAAACGAGAAGAGACGCATGAAAATAGCGTTCTCCTTCGTTTTGAGCAGGAAAAGAAGACCCCATGGCAGCTTCTTCCCCCTCCAGGTGGACAACAAACGGCCAAACAGTTGACGTCCGGGATTCTGGCTGCCAGTGCTGAAGGTCCAGCGAAACGAGGTCAACACCGTGTCCATATTTTAAAAATAGAGGTCAGTCGTTCCAGTTTGGCCGCCACCACATTGCAAATTTGGATACCGCTCGGTAGTGTGAGGGTTAGGGTGCGCACGTGTCCGCTGACATTGTGCTGTATTATAGTTTGGAGTGGTTCGTCACCGTCGACCACAAGGTAGGCGAAATTGCTGATTTTTGTTGCTTGATTTTAATTTCGAAGTTGACTGTACTTATGGTGCATGGCTGGCTTGTTATCGTGACGTGCGGTTGAGCTAGAGGATCAGATACGGTATTAGTCTAATACCTATTATTACAACGAGCAAAAGGTTTGCCTTGTTGACAAGCGTTTTAAACCCACGTGGTGGCTAGCAGATGTAAACAATGACGTTACCCAGATTCCAGCCACTCCCCAACACCCTCTTTTTGCGATGTTTGCTACAAAAAGGATACGTAGGAAAATCGTATAACTACCCTACTAATGTGGAAGTCTCTGGTTTATTATTTATTTATTTATTTATTTATTTATTTATTTATTTATTTTTAAACAATGAAAATGGAAAGTATCGTGCCGCATATCAGCGCAAAATCAAAGACGCAGCTAAATTTTTTGGGCTAGGGCAACTGATTAGTATTTTCATACCCCTATACCGCAACTAAAGAAAAATATAGATATTCTTACCATTAAATAACTTTAGCATTAATTATTTGGTAAACTCCCTTCCTCTCAGAAGGAGGATAACAATTCTTCCCATTTTCACCGCCTTTGAGTCTTTTGGCTTCAGAAAGACTAATATGAAATCAACGTATTAAAAAAAAAATACTTTTGAGTCTTTACGCCCTCTTCAACTTTGTTTGGAGGGGTTTGCTACCACCCACGACCCTCTTCAAACTTCGGCGCTGCATGCAATGTTGATGTTTTACGTATCTTTCAACATTCCGCACATTTCTAGTAAGCCACAGGAATGGTAAAGCAAGGAATGCTAAATATGGTGATGGAAACAGAACATGAATAACAAAATTCTTCCAAATTACAGCACAACATCACAGTTAATGCTGAAAGCCGATAGACGCGTTAAAAAATTATGATACCCTAAAAAGTTGTTTTTCTTTGGCGTGGGGGTTAAATTGTGCGAGTTTTAAGCCAGCTGAAGAAACTGAAATGCTCGTTCAGCTGAACTGACTATTCAGACATTTGACCAGATAATAAAAAAAAAAAAGGGAGGGGTGGGGGGGGGGGGGGGGGCGAAAGCAAAACAAACAAACAAAAAAACACACAGCCAAGGGGTCGTAAATTTTCTTCGGAAAAATATACTTATTCCCTATTTTGTTGAAAACTTTCTTTTTTTTATGAAGCCATACATACGTAACGCAAGAAAAATAATCGTGTATGCAAAAAAAAAATAAAGTACTTATACGTTTTCTACTAGAGACCGTAAAGAGGCGTACAATTTCTTCCATTCTCTAGTAAAAATGTTTATTTACGCCACTGATCTTTAGGAAGAGTAGTTTGAAGGCAGAAAATCTAGCCACGGAGTGGGTACATGTTGGAGAGGGAACCAGGCAGGGGCGTACTGGGACTACCATTGAGGCCCGAGAAATGGTTAACGTAGGCCACTATCTTGCGGATTTTCGTAGAAATCATATAGCGCCAAGGTGTCAATGTGTCATTGGCACCTTGGCACTACATGGCCAGTCCGGGTCTGCACCCACTCGATCTCAACGCATGGAAAATCTCGTGGAATCCCAAAGTAATCCTGTGTAAAGTAAGCTTACGGCAGATGGGCGCAGATAGTCGTGACGTACACATATCTAAGAATGAATGATCAGGGCAAAAATAGCGCGTCACTGTTGATCGAAGAGTGGGGTAATCACAAACAAGCATGAGTCGCATTTACGTCTTAGATTATGACGGGGTCTTTATTGAAATGCTCGACTTTTCTTTACCCGACACCTAAGTCCTTGCTGAAATAAGAGATTGGCACTGCCTTAAAGGGGGATTGCCACCAAATGACAAGCTGCAGCATCGATAGCTGTTTGCCGCTATCTAATTCTGTCTAGTCCTTACTTTCAACAGGCGAAGAAACACACAAATAAATGTCTTTTCTCACAGCAAACAAGACACGTGCTTCCATAATTATTGAGTGTTAAGTTGGTGCGCCCACGTGCACCATGAAGCAAGAGATGAAGTTAAGCCTAACTACATCACGGGCACTTTTTTTTTGTACATCGACCGTTTTGAAACGCAGATTTTGAATCACTCGATGGGCGCCATCTAGTGACAGTGATATTGCTAACATTGACCGCTTGCTCCCTGGTGCACCTGGACGCACCAACTTTACACTCAATAATTAAGGAGGCACGTGGTTTGTTGAAATCAAGTGCTACACAGAACTAAGCAATGGTAGACGGCGCTAGATGCTGCAGCCTACCATTCGGTGAATAGGCACCTTTACCGAGTTAAGATATTTAGTCCAAGCTGCATCTAATAAGTTTGTTCTTTCTTTCTTTTATTATTATGTCGGTTACCAATTGCAGTTGTTTGTGATATTTATTCTGAATCGCGACCCCACTGCATGCAACGACGATTTACACCGAAAGTGAAGAGCGAAACCGAACGCTGTATCATCCTCAAGTTAATCGGCATTTAAATCGGGGTTAACACTAGGTTGCTGGTCAAACGGTGGTCCACTTACATACCAACCTATAATACGCGTGTAATACTCTAGGTAATGTAAAGGAAAAAATCGCGTATAGTATTTTTTTTTAGAACGATTTATGCCTGCTATAGTCTGGTGATCTCAAAGCCGGAAGAAAGTCGTCGGTATTCTTGTGGTCATCAGTCATGGCTCAGCTGCCGCCTTTCACCGCGGAAACTGGATCAGCCAGGTGGAACCGACTAGCCAAACGGTTGACGGATTATAGTTCAACAATATTTACCTTACTGGCCTGGACTCAAACTATTCACTATCTACAGAGGAAAAACGTACACTACACGCGTTAAACGTGAAATAAAAACGGTACCTATTGTGCGCGCGGCGTATCTTGAGCCTTGCAAGTATTTTGTGAGCGGCTACGTCTTCCTGAAGGGGATGGCTTTAATCGATGGCCGCCATTGTTTTTGTAACCATCTTGGATATCAACAAGGCACTCTGCTACTGAAAACGTACAATCGATTATCTGTGTTCGTTCTGGGGAGAACTCAAGATAGGCCGCGGACACTATATACATTTCTAAGCTTGTCACAACGTTGGCTACATTATTCGAAAACAACTAAAAAAAATTAAATCTGCCGAACAGCACACGCCCAACTGTACAAGCAGACTGAAGCAACGAACAATGATTACGTTATTGTTTGACCCAAGTTTCACTGAATCCGAAGGGCGACTCGTTGCAACGTTTCGTAAAATAATTTTGCAAGCTGCAAATCTTTAAGCGGAACCAATATGGTTTTTTTTTCTGAGAAAGGTACAATAACGAATTACGTATACTTAATTTTGGTTACCCATTCTTGACTAATTGAATTTTTCTTAGTATACAGGCAGTCTCAGGTAAATTCCTTAAAAACAATGTGAAAAAAAAACCGCAGTTTCCAATGCTGATTCCCTACTATTTACTTTTTCTCGTTTATTCCCGAACCCTTCTAACCCTTTAAAAATAAATAAAATCCTCTGTCCCTTTATTTATTTTTCCTAATTTATACCTATTCCATCCCGTTCATTTTTTTCCTTTTGTGCCTCCTTTCCTACACCAAACCATTTTTAAATCAATTTGTTTTTAGACGGACCAATCCAAAACCGGATTGATCTAAAAATGGTTTAGTGGTAGGGAAGGAGGTTCAAATGGAAAAAAATGAGGGGATGAAGTAGGCATAAACTAGGAAAACTAAATAAAATGACAGGGGATTTTATTTATTTTTATAGGGGAAGGACGTTTCGGGAATAAACGAGGAAAAGGCAAGGAATCAGCACTGAAAAAGGCTTTTTTTTTCAGTTTGATTTTAAGGATTTTACCTGAGACTGTGCCTGTATACTGGGAAAAATTCAACTAGTCAAGAATGGGTAATCAAGATTATGTATACGTAATACGTTATATTGCACCTTTCTCAGGAAACAAACAAACCATGTTGGTTCCGCTTAAAGGTATATATGTGGCTTGAAAAATTACTTCACGAAACGTTCAATGAATTGCCCCTTGGATTCAGTGAAACGTGGGTCGAACAATAACGCCCGCCATGAATTCAAATTGAGACGAGTTTGCTGGAATCACTTATCGTTTCCACACAATCCGCTAACACGCCCATATATGTTTGTTTTGGGTCACACAGGTTTCTTTCCTTACGCATTTCTACCGACAGCAATATTTTAAACGCTGAATACTGTGTGTTGCGACTGAAATCTTTAGTCAGTAGACAGGTTACGGTGCCAGCGTGGTGAGGGCACCAAACCTGTTAGTTGCTTGATATAATTTGGCAAGAGTTTGGAAAGGGATTGTGCAAACTTCCTGTAAAGTTACCTGCTTATTTTGGTACTCAACTATGGCAGGAGAGCACCGAAGATCAAATATTGGTAGGGTGAGGTGGATAAAGGTTAAAAATGTCCACCCGATTTTGTTTTTTTCATGTTGTTGCTGATTTCTCTCTTTTACCCCAGTTTTCGGCAGTTCCGGTCTCCTATCCATTCCAACTGAGATCCATCTTTTGCAACTCAAGACATTTGGTTGTTGGGAGGAAAGGGTTCGACGTTTGGTTGTGGATGTTGGGATTAACTTATTATAACGTGATTCAATAGCTCAGGGGCGAAAATACGTGGGGAGGGGAAAGAGGGAGAGTGTATCCTGATTATGTATGAAATCACGTTATAATTTTTAATATCTAGGTGGACGGCTAGGTTCCATCAATAACATTCCATTTATTACTGCTGCTGTTTATTATTACGTTGTTTAGTCGAGGACGGAATCGGCTTCTTGGACAGAACACATAAATTCACACCCCTTCCGGCAACCATCCACAAATGGTGGTTTTCCATTTTATTTATTTATTTAATATTATATATTATCATTTTTATTATCTTTATTAAGAGTGACAATTGGTTTTGGCCAAGCTTTAAAGTATGATGTATTATTTTATTATTTTATTATTAAGAAACATTGACAATGATATCCGGCTTTTCCCCCTCACTTTTCCTTCACGTTTGGCGATGCCATCGGGGACCATTGTGTCCCTGTTAGGTCTCACCTTGATGGTAAGGCATTCGTGACCCCGACCCACTACCATCAACCCTTCCTCTGCAACCGAGCCATCGTTTTCATTTAAAACTTTTGTAATTTATAGCATTTTATTCATTTTAAATTCGGATGGCAGTTAGTGACCACCAGGTCCTTGCCATTCCGGTTGCGCCTGCAACAAACCCATATTATATTATTCACAGGACATAAACTCAAATGGGCTCTAAAGTGATTAATAAAATTATTAATAGGGCCGTATTAGTTACGGCGTAGGACTCCAGTTTTTGGTCTCAAAGGTCGTGGGGTCAATTTCCGTTCTGGCAGTATGACATTTAAGTCCAAAAGGCAGCGTAAATAGGTTTGCATCTGTATTATTAACATAAATTCAAAAGTATGGCATTGAAATACCTTTGACTTATACACTGGTTTTATTTTAAAAGGTTTGTATATTTCTGCTTTTTAGTGGTCTGACGAAGAAACCGACAGCGGCTTCTAAATTTGGCAATAATATATATGTAAAAAAAATTTAAGATATTACTTATCGGTGTTTTTAGCCGATGCTTATTTGTAGCTTCTTGTTGGAATTTTTAGTCAATGCATTTTTTAGCTTCTTGTTGCAATTTCTAATCAATGCCTATTTTTAGCTTTTGTTGATATTTTAAAGTTTTACTTCTCGGTATTTTTATCCAATGAATATTTTTATCTTATCCATTATTAACAACACACGTTTAAAATACAATAAAAATATAATTGTAACTGTGTATGTTACTTTTACGTAGGCTTCATAAAACTTTTTTTGTATGTTTTGAGTCGTCAGGATTTTGACCTGTCGGGAATTTTACTGTCGGGATTTTGACCTGCCGGGATTTTAAATCGTCGGAATTTTGGTATCGGGATTTCGACTGTATGTAAAATCCGAGTAAATGGATATAATACATTTACCTGTTATAATTATTACTACAAATAAATAAACATAAATACAGCAGAAAGAACTTAAACACATTAAGTGTGGATTTTTAAGAGCGAAATAAAAAACTACACCCATCTTTACACGCTAAGAAAGAGCCCGATACGTCTGCCTGTTTTTATTGTGCACTTAAACGCTTAGCTTTTATTTTTTTTTTTTAATGACGTGCTTTTACTAATAAATGTATGTAGCCTATTGAGTGTGACGAATTGTCAGTTTTGAACACGGAGGCGTCGCAATGGACAATCAAACAACACGGTGCCGTGGTCCGGACTGCAATTTCCGTCATTGCAATGTATCATTAAATACTGACAACAAATTGGTTCCAGCTACTTTGTTCTAGTCTTGACAAAAGAAAACGGAACAAACCTGCAGCAGAACTGCCATATAAATTTGAGCGCAGAGTGCTAATAGCGCACCAGTGTCGAGACCGAGACCTCAATCCGTCGCCAACCATCTAGGCTATCTAAGGTTACGACTCAGAAACTCATCCTGACCTTTTTATTTTAACCGGTATTCCAGCCACCGTTTCCGTTTGTGTGTGAGCTTGTGTGTGTTTGCCTGTGTGTGTTTAATCCTACCTTCTAAAGAGACAAAGGAGGGTTAATTCTTGCTAAACTCGTAGCGAATTCCTCAGTTTCAACTCGACTTTTTAAATGTTGATATGTCGTATTTAAAATGTGTATAAATTAAGCGACCAAAACTACGGAACCCATGAAAGCAACCTAATTCTTCATACGCATACGTGAGCTCGATTGCAAAGGTAAGCTTGAAAATACGCGGGCCACATTATTAAAATCATTAAAAACGTTTAACAAACAAAATTATACTAACCGGTTTATTAAGTGTATATTTTTGTATTGTTTACCGTACACGAGCCTCTCTGTGTGAACAGAAAAATCAATAAACAAACGCCCGTCGTAGCATCTGGTGACTGCGCTGAAAAGCACTGTAGTAACAGGATTCTACGACGGGTGGTTGTTTATGACTACTCATTGTAGTTTCATTTCTCTTCGAAAATAAAATCTCTTCCATTGTAATAATTTCCCAAGATTCTTGATAGGGGTTTATTGCAGT
>JAHWFP010141272.1:0-12170 GCA_023313725.1 Lithobius niger | reverse complement strand
GTGTAGGCTATCATAGTCATGTACTCATGAGCAAACCTCTCGATTGTTAATCCAACAGCAATTACCACTTTGGTAGTTTTAGAAGCGCTCTTCATTTCCCAGTTACTAATTAATTGCCGCATAGGCAATGCATCTTACATAATACGCAGAGGGTTTTTTTTCTTCTTCCTTCCTATATGCACCTATTGCACTGTGTTAACTGTAACATCATTAATATTGCTGATATGTTCTATTTTGACACTTATATCTAAGTTCATTATATCTGACTACAGGCTTTTGCACTGTAGTAACCCAATAAACAAGTAAAATGGTAAAATGTGTTCAGATTCCTTCCTGAAATTACTTTAAATACCCTGGAAATTGACCTCAGCTACTCTGGAAACCTGGAAACCTCAGGGTAATTTATATCAATATTTTGGCGGGTAAATCTTAGCACATTACCTTATGCGATTCGTCACTAATTGACAGGGTTCTTGAAATATCGCTATTTGAGAGCGAGTCTCTATTGTCAGTTGCTTTTTTGGAGAAGAACTAACATTAAAACCTGACAAATGCGCATGAATTCAAATTACCGTCAATAGTGCCCGAACAAGACGAGTTACGGCCCTGGGGATAGGCTAGATCGGTTTAGGCACCGACAACTAAGTGCGCTAGACTATGGAAATTTATAGCAAGCGGCGTTTGAAGTTTTGCTTGATGAAGACAGGAAGACTTAATAACATCCTGAATCGATAATTTGTACAATGTGTTTACTATTCTGTTTCCCTTTGAATTTGAGCATTTTTTACTGTGGTGAATTTTGTCATTCAAAGTACAATGGTACACTTCTTCAATGGGAGTATTCAAGTATTTAAATAATTATTCGCTTCTTTTGGATATGCACTGATGCAGGCAGTTTTTTTTCTGTTTATCTGAATATTTCAGTTAACTGAGCTACAGAGTGTTCCTGAAAAGAATAACGTGGACATTGAATACTTAGTGGTAAAACGAGCCGACCTGGAGAAGGATCAGAAGAAAGAGGAAGACGCTTTAGCAGCCGTGATGGCCAGTTTGAAATCAGAAACGCAAGAGTTGCAAGCAGAAAAAGATGTTCATGAGACCAAGCTAATGGATCTAAAAAAGATTGTAGACGATACTAAATCAAAAGTAAGTACAGTAAAGTTCGTTTATAACGAATTTCAAGGGGGCTAGTACTTTACTTCGTTATAAAAAAATTCGTTAAAAACGTATAACGAAATTTATATTTTCTTAAACTATTTTTTGGTTATAGGCCTATTTGAGAAAAAAATGTTATAAATTTGATGCAAACTTTTTTAAAGTAAAAACTACGTATTGTACAGTATTTTATTTCAGCAGTGTAGCCTACTGTACATTCTACTGAGCTCTCAGTTTATCTTCTTAAACATTGTGTCAATTTTTGCTTGTTTGTTACGTTGTAATGAAGTCTTAACAATGAAATCGTCTAGTACACTCGAGCTAAGCAAAACATTGTCTGGTAGATTGTCACGATTTTCAACAAACGAACAAACAACATTAAGGGAGTCAGCAGCCACAACTGCAGAAATTGTTTTAAATTGTTGGTCAGTCAACACTTCGTCGCTTGACACCACCTCGTTTTCCCCTTGCACTAAACGAATTATTTCATCATCCGTGAGTTTAGCAGAGCTGACAGCATTTTCATCAACAGCAACATAGTTGGCGAATGTTACTCCAGCTGGTGCAACACGTTCCCAATCGTTAGCAAAATTTTCGTCATCGTCATTTTGAATCACGTCATCGTTTTGAGTTTCATCAGGGACTGAAAATCCTCCTATCTTGAAGCATTTTTTTATGGTTTCACTTTGCACTTGTCCCCAAGCGCCATACAACATGTCGATTGCCATTTTTAGGTCGATCAGTTTCTTTTTTATTGTCAATGTTTAGCAAAATGCGTCGCACAAGCCGTTTTCGGTAGTAGGCCTTTACGTTTGCTATAATGCCTTGATCTAAAGGCTGGGACTTTGACGTGGTGTTCGGAGCTAAAAACAATAATTTCACTGCTTGCAGTTTGGGTGGTTCAACATGGGACCCTACATTATCCAACAACAGCAACACTTTTCTTCGTTGTTTTGCCATCTTGCTGTCAAAACTAGTGAGCCAGTTTTGGAAAAGACTCGTTGTCATCCACACTTTTCCACTGTTGACATACGTTACGGGCAGGGACTTCACACCTTTAAAACACCGTGGGCGTGCCAATTTTCCGATGACTATCAGCTTTTCTTTTTTGGAGCCATCCATGTTACAACAGAATAAAACTGTCATGCGTTCTTAACTTCGTTTACCACCATGGCAGGATTCACCCTTCAAAGTCAGGGGACGATTTGGAAGTGCACGATAAAAACAGATTCATCGGCATTGAAAACATCTTTCGGAGAGTAGGTTTTGACTTCGTCATGATTTTCTTTTAACCAGGATTCAACAATTGCGTCGTCCACTGAACCAGATTCGCCACAAACCTCACGTGAAACCATGCCATGCCGAAAACGTGTAACCCAACTTGCACAAGCTTCAAAGTTGTCCACTTCTAACGAAAATGCGAACTGATTTGCCTTTTCTTGTAACAGTGGCCCGCTTACCGGAATATTTTTTGCTCTTACTTGCTTAAACCACTCGAATAGTGCGGCCTCAACTTGTTCATATTTTGCATGCCTGATATGTTTGCGAATGTCGGACACTTCGCCCGTTTTTCTTGTCGCACATATCTTGTCACGGTCCTTTAAAAATGGGGTCAGCGTACTTGCCGAAATTCCGTAATTCTTGGCAATGACGGACTTCTTTAGAATACCTGCATCAACTTCTTTGATCACATTAAATTTTTCTTGAAGTGAAAAACACTTTCGTTTTTTCGGTTCCTTGTTCGCCATTTTCACTTGAATGTTGTAGAAGTAGAAACGAATTCGGTGCGATAGCAGTCTGTCCAGCGTCCAAAGAACGACTAACCAATCAGCGCGCGCGTTTCATCTGCACAGCCTTAGCCAGTGAATCAAGAGCCAGCTCTTGTTCGTAGTTAGACCAATGCGTGTGAACCCTCCGCCCCTATGATTCACGAGAGTGGACTCGACCAAGAATGACCTTGGGGACGACCCAGTCATAACGGAAAGAGGAAGGAGGCGCTTAGTACGTATTAGCTTTAGTTGGGGAAATCCCATTTTTCGTTATACATGAATGAAACGGACCAAATAAAACTTTAAAAAAACTTCGTTATAAGTTTCTTACTTCCTGCAAATACTTACCTTCAGTAATATTGCTAAAACCACCTTTTATGCGATTTACTGCTCGCTTATGAACTAAAAACCCCATTTTTTATGTTCTCCCTAAGCTTTTCTCCACTGCCGCCAGGTGGCGCTGCACGTCCTTACCGACGTCAGCGCCCCCACCAGTCCAACCGCATCACTTTTCGAGCACTCCATCGTGGATGGTTGTGCGAGTTTTTACTGCGTGCTTCGCGAATTAACCAACGCGTATTATGGACTACAACAACGGACTTCGATGTCAAGAAGTGGATCCGACGAGCGGCTTATTGGAAAGCAGCACGGTGGGAACAGGATCGAAGCACGGCAACGGTCGGTAGACGGTAGGCTTAACGGATACGGCCATGCCGGCGGTGTTTTTTGGTCGGCCGGTCGTTGCCGAGGGCAAGATGACGGCCTAGAATGAAGCTTTATGATTCGTGGTTACGGAGGCGTCGTTGCTTCCCGTTCTTCCCCGGGATGTTGTTCGTGTTGAAATATCATTTTTTTCATGCAGATGGTGATTTGTAGAGTGAGCCAGTGGAGTTGTCACTGTCCCGCAAGGCAGGTCCGTGCCGATCCGATGGCGGGCGTTAGGTGAGTGGCCGACAGTGGCGGTAAGTTGAAAACCAGTAGTGTTGAGACTATGAGAGGATGAATAGGACGACCGCTCCCGGTGGGTAAAATAGTGGTGCGGTTCCTACACTGAGTGGTAAAAAGCTGGCCACGGGCGCTGTCCGTGGTCCGACTATCCCAGCAAAAAAAAAAAAAAAGTTGCAAGTGCCGCGTTTGGACATACAGTGGATCCCACTTATAACGAACTCTCTTATAAAGAAATCCTTGATGTAACGAAATTTATTTAAATCCCCGGCAAAAAAGCATGTAAATTAGTGAACGAAAATTCGCATATAACGAATTTGCCTTTAACGAAATCCCGCAAGTAACGAACAAATTAAAACGCCGTTGAACAAAAAACAAGCATTTATTACGAACACGCCCCAAAAAAGAAATTCGCAATCAGTCGAGCAGTAACGTCAGGCAGGAACGCGATCGCCCAACTTCCCTCTTCCCTGTGTCTGAGTACAGCAGCCTGCCAAGAGCAAGAGCGCTTTGGTAAGAGGCGAGTCCATTTGGCGCTAGAGGTGTGGAGGGAATTGGTCGCTTACAACACGTGGCTGCCATCCCTATCGTGTACGCTGAGACTGCATTCGTCGTTCGTCATGGCGCCAAAACGAAAAGCTTTATCGTTGGAAGTTAAAATGAAAGTGTTGGCTGAAGTTGACAAAGGAAGAGTGAAGGGAGAAATTGCGAAGGAGTTCGGGATTCCAAACAGTACGTTGTCTACAATAATCAAGGATCGGCAGAAGATTGTGGAAAATTTTAACAGCGGTGCTACTACAGCCAACAGGAAGAAGCTACGTGGTTCTTTTTACTCGGACGTAGAGCAGGGGCTTTGGAAATGGTTTAAAGATGTTCGTGCAAGAAATGTGCCGGTAAGTGGCCCTATAATGAAAGTGAAAGCCGAGCAGTTGGCTGTGATCATGGGATACGAACTCTTTACAGCTAGTACAGGATGGTTGTGTCGGTTCCGGCTTCGTCATGAACTGTCTAGTCGCGCCATTGCTGGAGAAAGTGGGGCGGTGGATTTGGCCGCTACGGAATCGTGGCTTGAAAATAATTTGCCCACGTTGTTGAAGAATTATGAATTACGTGACATTTATAATGCTGATGAAACGGGGCTTTTTTTCAAAACTACTCCAGCCCGAACATTCGCAGTTAAAAATGAAAAATGCTCCGGTGGCAAGCTGAGTAAGGACAGGCTTACAGTCTTATTGTGCACAAATATGGATGGAAGTGACAAGGTAAAACCTTTAGTGATCGGGAAATCTGCTAAACCACGATGTTTCAAGGGTGTTCAGCGTTTACCGGTAGACTACAAAAGCCAGCGAAAAGCCTGGATGACTGCAGATATTTTCCAAGAATGGGTGTTGAAATTTGATGACAGAATGACGAGAGAGAAACGGAAGGTTGTCCTTCTAATTGACAACTGCGGCGCTCATAACGTCACTTCCCGTTTAAAGTCCGTAGAACTTAAGTTTTTGCCTCCGAACTGCACTTCAGTGCTCCAACCGCTTGATCAAGGAATCATCAGGTGCTTGAAGTTGCATTACAGCCACAAGCTGGTATTGAGAATATTACTCCACATTGACTTAAAACGCACCACCAAAATTGATGTCAAAATGGCTATTGACATGGTAGCTAGTGCTTGGGGAAAAGTGTCGCCCCAAACAATTGCAAACTGCTGGCGCCATGCAGGCTTTACAAAAGAAAACTTGGTTGACGACAATGCTCAGGAAAATGTCGACACAGATGAAGATGATGATGAAGATGCTTTAGCAGAACTTTGGCCTCGCCTAGGTGACTTGGTTAATGGCACAACTGTTGAAGAGTTTGTTGATGTTGATTCTGAAGTTGCAACAACACCAGAATTAACAGACGATGAAATTGCAGCCAGTGTAAAGGCAAATGATTGAGCAGCAAGTGATGAGGATGTAGCCAGTGATGAAGATGATGTTGAATTACCTGCTGTGACTACAGCCCAAGCAATTGATAGCATTAGGCTTGTAAAACGTTTTCTGGAGAGTAGAGCTGGATTACCAGCAAACACCCTTCAAGAACTCGATAAGATTGAAAATTCAATTGTTTGTGATGTTCTGAAAGTTGTAAAACAAAAGAAAATGACAGATTTTTTTGCTTGAAACGCTAACTGAGCAAGGCCAAATCAATACAGCAGAGTAGGGTACTGTACTACACATGTATTCAGTACATGTATGCTTATGATGGAATGTAATAAACCATACCGTATTTATTTATTTTTTGGTTGTAACAAAATTGTGTGGTTTTAAAGGTACGCTAATTTCGTATAAGATATAACCATACAGACAATATTTTTTTTTTTGTTGTAACAAAATTTTGTGGTTTTGAAAGTAGGCTACAGTTCGTAGGATGACAGGATAAAACCATACACACTATTTTTTTTTTTTTTTGGTTGTAATGAAATTTTATGGTTTTAAAGTATGTTTCGTATAATGATGGGATGTGAGTTTTTTTTTTTTTTTTGCTTTCGATCATTTTAATACTCTGCACAATACAAAACTGGACGACACCAAATTAAAAATGAAAGAAAGCAAAAAAAAAAAAAAAAAAGAGGACGAAACCGAAGTAAAGCTGTAATAAACCATACTGATAGGCTACTGTATTTGTTTTTGGTTATAACGAAATTTTGTGGTTTTAAAGTAGCATTTCGTTATAAGAGGGATTCGGATATAGTGAAATCCCTGATATAACAAAATACTTGCTGGCTCCTTTGAATTTCGTTATATCAGGGATCCACTGTAATTGCAACGCTGGTTGAGCCGAGGGGTGCAAATGGAGGGCGGTTTTTAACCGGACCCACGCTGTCGCCACTGGCAACACGTGTAGCACCATCGGCGACACTCAGTAGCTACTAGACGCTGATGCAGCGTGACAAATTGTCACCGTTCTGTAGCCAGTTGTCACCAGGGAAAGTAGCTGTATGACGCGACGCAGCGGGACACATCGTCGCCGTTCTGTAGCCAGTTGTCACCAGGGTAAGTAGCTGTTATGACGCTGATGCAGCGGGACAAATTGTCGCCGTGCTGTAGCCAGTTGTCACCAGGGAAAGTAGCTGTATGACGCTGACGCAGCGGGACACATCGTCGCCGTTCTGTAGCCAGTTGTCACCAGGGAAAGTAGCTGTATGACACTGACGCAGCGGGACACATCGTCGCCGTTCTGTAGCCAGTTGTCACCAGGGTAAGTAGCTGTTATGACGCTGACGCAGCGGGACACATTGTCGCCGTTCTGTTGCCAGTTGTCACTTCGAGGGTATCACATGTCGCCGGTGAGCGTGGCTGCTATGACACTGGCGCGGCGGGACCAATTAAAAAAAAAAAAACCGTCGTCAGGTGTCGCTGCGCAGTCGTCATGTGTCGCCAACGGTATGTTGAGTGTCTCCATGGGCGTTTGCCCATAGGCCTATGTGTTTATGGTATCTTAGGGTATGTTTACATTAATCGTTATTGCCTCTACATTTCTTTGGTCCTGGAATGGCAGCTGCGTTGCCTCCTGCGGTGTGCATCAAGACATGGTCTCACTGGAGTTTGGCAACTTGGACGGTTAGTACTAGGGTTTGAAGTAGGGTACTCCCCCCTCCTTTTGCCTTCGACTGTCTTCTCTTCCTTGGGTCCTTAGGCTGAGTGGGGGGGGGGGGTGAATCTGATGCCCTTTGGGGTCTGGCCGCTATATGCGGTCGCACGGGGCCACTATGCCCATTTTTTTTTTGTTTATCTTTTTTTTTTTGCGAATCGCAAACAAGTATTGTGTATGCATTGTTGTCTCATAAGGTCAAACTAAAACATGTGAATGGAGCTGTAGCTTGTTCATCTGGTTCGAGAACGAGTTCCCTTCGCTTAAGTATGAATCAGAAGGGGGACTTTAAGGTACATGTTGAAGTTAAATCCAATTAAGTCGGTTTCTGTGGAAACCTGGCACTCGAGGCTCGGTCATCAGCGTAAATTGGGCCTGTTAAATTTACATAACTCCAAGGTGGTACGTGGATACTAGTGAGTGAAGCCTAACTCTCCTCAGTGCGAGGTCTGCAAGGTAACCAAATCGACTAGGGCCAGTTTTAAGGGTATTGGTGCTTTGCAGAGTAAGAAGCCCCTCGAGCTCCTTCACATGGATGTTTGGGGACCAAATCGCACGGTATCCTTGGGTAATTGTAGATATGTGCTTACTTTACTTGATGATTATTCTCGTTATGCATGGGTGTTTCCCCATCGCCAAGGAAAGCGATGCGTTTCAAACGTTTGTTGACTTTCGTGCCAGAAGTGAAAGACAATTTAGCCTCAACTTTGTAAATGTTCGCACGGACCGAGGTATGGAATTTTGTGATTATTTAGGTTGGGTATCAGATACCAGCGAACCAATGCCTACTCACCGGCTATGGCTGGAATCGCTAGGCGATTTAACCGCACGTTGTTAGAAGGGGTACGTGCAATACTTCACGAGACTTCTCTGCCACGCAATCTTGGGCAGAATTTGTATGTACGTTCACCTACCTGAAGCATAGGTACCCTCACTCATACTTAGGCTTTGGGGTGCCTTGTGCATTATTGTTTGATCGAGGTGTATCAGTCAGACATTACGAAGACCTGGTGCAATGTGTTATGTACACTTCCATAAGCCGGGAAGGGATACCCTTGACGTTAAAGCTGGGAGGGGGTATTCATTGGCTATGCGGTAGACACAGTAGGATATAGAGTGGAATCCCCAAACTTACTTGGTCGTTGAAACTAAACATGTAACAGTTGATGAGGTTAAGTTATGGGGAAGGGAGAAGAGGTCCTGGCAGTATAGGCCTCAGAGTGTGCCCAAACCCAGTCTAAGTGCAACTACATTTAACTATGGAAAGGGGCTTAGTTCGGGTACAGAGTCGGAATCGGATGGTAATTCTTGGGTAGAAGCCGAAGATAAGACTGAGGGCCCACTAACCATTGAAGAAGTTCCTCCACGACCATTCATTCGTAGTAATAGTGTAGGCTCCTTCCCCAAATTGGCTCCTTTAGATTATCAGTATTGGTGAAGGGAAGTAGTAGTCCGTCAGACGGGGCAAAGGGTAGGCAGGTTGGATGTGTACTATCACACCGCAGATGGAATTATGTTCCGCAGTGTTAATGTAACTATAGATATGGAAGTGGGGATGTAAATGGATATACAAGTCCACGGCCATACCATGCTGACAACACCGGTTCTCGTCCGATCACTGAAGTTAAGCAGCATCGGGCCTGATTAGTACTTGGATGGGTGACCGCCTGGGAATACCAGGTGCTGTGGGACCGACGGAAGCGTTAGACGTTTCCGCTCCCGACTAGTAGCTCGGGGGTTTTGTCAAGCAAGCGGTGTGGATTTTGATGGAGTATTCAGCCCAGTTGTGAATTTTGTTTTAGGTTAGATTCTTTTATGTATTATTGGTATCCATTCTGAAGTGGACAAATGTTGATTTGGATATCCAGTGTGTGGTACGTTGGATTGCAAAACCTTCATGAAAATCCCCAAAGGATTCAAACCTGAGGTTCACCATGGTACGGTGTGGCTATTGCAAACAGCCGTATATGGTCTTCACCAAAGTGGGTGACTGTGATGGGAGGAACTTGAAAAGCCATTAGTGATGATGGGATTTTCTAAGTTCTTGGGACTTACCTGTGTTTTATCATTTTGGTTTAGATGCAGTTTTATGTGGATGTTTTGCTTTTGTTAGCCAGAAACGCAACTCTTAGAGCAAATGTAGTAACGTTGCTTGCCCCCAAATTCAAACTCACGTCTTTAGAAGTAAAAAAAAAACAAAAAAAAAAAAACAACCTATTAGGTGTTGCCTTCCTAAGAATTGATGGCATGACAGTAATTCATCAAATCTTACTTTTCGCAACTCACGAAGAGGTATGACGTCGATGAAACGTGTACGGTGCGTGTACCAGTACGTGTGCCAGTTCATGTCTGCAGGTACTGGTGTTCAAACGAGGCGTGACGAAGATGAGACAAGTGTACATTTCCCATACAGGTCACTAGTAGGAAGTTTGTTGTAGGTAGCTTCTAGAACAAGGCCTGATATTCTTTTGGGTGTTATAATATTGTCCCAATATACCAATGCCTTTACGTCCATTCATATTCGCTTATTGTTGACCATACTGCGATACTTATGTACTGTCAGTACGAAACATTATGCTATTGATCTTTCAAGTGTCACAGGATCTGAATCGTATGCATGTGTAGCTGCATCTTGGGCAGCCGATAGAGTCGACCGGCGTAGTTTCGGTGGGCACATTGTCTTCTTGGGTAGCGTGCCTGTTTTGTGGGGCTGTGAAAGCAGAGTATGGTGTGCCTCAGTACAATGGAGGCAGAATTCATTGCAATGATTCCGGCTGTAGGAGTATTGGCCTGGCTACACAGTGCATGTCACATTCGGTATTGGCACCGTTGGCTATAACATCTTCATTGTACTGTGGCTCCCATTCTGCCATCCACTTTACTACGAATGAGGTGAGAAACTTGAGGTCAAAGCACATTGCCATTAAATGTATGTTTTAGGGGATTGGCTACGAATGCTATATTTCTGTTTATATCACGTGCCGTCTGCACTAAATGGTGTAGACATGTTGTCGGAATGGCTGAACCCAGGGCGGTTGAATAGGCTATGTTCAGCGGTGTTCTATAATTGTGACTCATAAGTAATGTTATACCTTCTGTAGCATTGTGTTTGCATGAGACGGATGGGAGAGTGTGTGGGTTGTCATAGCCTAACTATGAATGGTTCTTCCCAGCAGAGGGTTTACAGTGTTCATGTCGTTGTTTAATATGTCAAGGTAGTGTTAAAGGCCTGAAACTGAAATGTACTTTCCCCAATTCAGGAAGGAGTGTTTGGAAGCCTGGTCCGTGGTTATGCATTGTGCATGCCTGGAGAATTGTATCTGGCTGATCAAGCGCTTTAGCCTAGTGGGAGATACCTTCCGGTTTCGGATGGAGCGAACGCTCACTCGCGTTCTGGTGTTGATGCGGGCAGCAAGGGATGCAAGCTGCAGTCTTGTTGTTTATGCCGTGTCTGTTTTAAACCATGTGGTCAAGTGTTGTACCTTTCGAAATGTCGCTATTAAATGTACAGTTGTACTTCAGTATTTCTTCTGGACCTGCTTTGAAACAATACGGTAATTGTAGGTTTAGGATTTTGCTGGAGTAACGCGGACATTTCTTACACTCTTGGTGCGGGACGCCGCTGGACGTAGCAGTAGCAGCGTGCTCCCTGCGCCACCCGCCCCTGTTTGTGCGTACTTCCTTGGGGGTCCCGAGTGGCCTGGGGCGGGCGGATCTGTAGTGCAAGCCATGTTGTGGCTGGCCAGGCTTTCTGGGGGTGAAGCCCGAGTCGGTGTGCTTTGTTTCAGTGTGTTATTCTGGCTGTGCTCCATTACGGCAATTCTAGTGGAGCGGGCCGGTTTTCTGGGCTTGTGTGCCTTGTTCCTGAGCTAGGTTCTCAAGGATGAGGTGGAGGTACTGCCAGGCGTTGGGCTAACTCACCCGGCTGTTGGTAGGGGACCATGGACCTCTCTATGGGGGCATGGCGTCGCTGGATACCTGGTCCTGGTGGTGGGTTGGTTGCCTTTTTGTTCCTTATTAGTGTTTTGGTGGCAGTGTGTGTGTGGTTTAGTAAGCTTGTTCTCCGGGGTTCCTGGTTGGGGTGGTGATTCCCGCCTCGTGTCTGACAAATTCAGCAATATTACTGAAGGAAGTAAGAAACGAAGTAAGAAACGAAAATTTTAACTAGTGAAAATTAATTTTTACTTACCTAAAATACTTACCTTCAGTAAGGACCCGCCCGCCTCCCCGCAATCACTGAACCGGAGTACCCGTGAAAAAGTGATGCGGTTGGACTGGTGGGGGCGCTGACGTCGGTAAGGACGTGCAGCGCCACCTGGCGGCAGTGGAGAAAAGCTTAGGGAGAACATAAAAAATGGGGTTTTTAGCTCATAAGCGAGCAGTAAATAGCGTAAAAGGTGGTTTTAGCAATATTACTGAAGGTAAGTATTTTAGGTAAGTAAAAACTAATTTTCACTAGTTAAAATTTTCGTTTTTTTCGTTCTATAAAATTCGTTGTAAGCAAAATAAAAAACCATAGACATAGTAGCTGATCATTTAATATCAATTAGCTCTCACCCACAAAGATCTCTAGACAGACTGTTTCGCCCTTGTTTGGGCTCGTCAGTAGAGAATACTTTGTGGATGAGAGCTAGGCTACGCTTGCTAGGGCAAATGACAATTTTTACCAGT
>JAHWFP010141252.1:0-18411 GCA_023313725.1 Lithobius niger | reverse complement strand
AGCTGCTCTTTCAAATACCCTAATTTAGTAATCTAAATTTTTTTTTTAAATTTTATGGGAATGTTAAAACGATTATTAATTTTATATTCTACGTTAAGGCCTGCTTTTTAAAATAGGAATTTCACTTCCAGGAATCGTCGGAACCCGTTAGTTAAGCTGACATGATTTCAGATTTTTGCTTTCGGGAAACAAAACTAGCTAAGTGAAACAGGCATTTTTGAAGATTTTGCAGCCTGGATGCATAAGAGTCTCACCAAAGCTTAGCAATTTGATTGCTTGAAGATTTCTGCAGCCCACTTGTATTGGAGGCTAGTTTTACTCCATTCGAACGCAAGGTTTAGAACAAGATGGTGGCGCATGGTGCAAGGGGCTCTAAAACGCTAATCAAAGAAGCAAGCAACTTAATGGTAATAAAGTCTAGCCAGCTTAAGCAAACAGCAATCAACTGTATCGTATTCTGCTCCAGTAAACACCATTCTAGGTGGACTTTAATCTGATGGGATTTAATGGGAGTTAATCTAATGCAAACTAAACAAACGTTCGTGTCAGCAGGTAAGTGGTTCATTAAAGACGCACGATAATAGCCATTTTCTAATCTTTGCTATTACTAAATGACATCAGGCCCAGTTCAACGATAATTTAAGCTCTAGCTGTAGATCTCTTAGTTATTCTTTCTTTACTATCGCACATTCATGAAAAAGGTTAAGTACACTGAAGTGTTTTAGTGGTCTGCACCAACTTTTGAAAGGTAATCAGCAGGGACCTTCTACTATAAGGGCTGTCCACTCAATTGAACGTGTCTGAGCTAGAGCATAGCTATTTCCGGTTGTAAAGTAAACATGGGCGAGATTGCCCATGACGCCACAGTTGGTGACGTCTTTGCTTCCAAACCAATCAGCCAATTAGATGATGCTTGCGTTTTTGAAGCTAACAGAGAGGTTTGCCTCAACTAGCAGTAGTTTTTTAACGAAATTAATGAATAATTATGAAATATCTCATTGCATAATCTTTACTTAGCATTATGATACACAGTATTAAAGCAAAACGACAATTTTTTTACCATATTATCCAAGATGAGAGTTGGTGACGTCATGACTTTGAAACCAAAACAACGGCGTGCTTTGACGAGGCCTGCTATTTGTAGCGGTGCTCTCCGTCTGTTAACAAGATATAACAACCGTTTCACCTTTTCAGTCGCATTGTCGACTGGACTTAGGTAGCTTAATCCACTTTAAAACAATCTGAACAATTGGAGCGGTAGGCTTACGTTTGATTATAAGTATTCATTGGCTTGTTAGTCCAATTTTGTGACGATTCAATAGCAAATTATGCATATGAGATGCAAAAATCAGTATAATGGCACAAAATGGGAGCAGTGACGTCAGACGCATTGCAGGTGTGCAGATGCATCTCGCAAAATCTCGCACAGTTTCTTGCACTGCTTCGTAGTATTGAGTTGACCGACCCTCGAAAGCTAAGTACTATCCATGGTACGTGATAATCAATATCAGCAAACCATGATGGTGATTCCGACATGGGTTCCGATACCAAGGCACCACAATTAGAACCGTAATCAGTGTCAGAATTGATACGCCACTACTTCTGCAAAATTATTATGATTGTAAAATAAATAAATAAATAAATAAGACTTTTTCAGGAATATCTGGAAAATATCCTTAGTACAAACCCTTCGTTACCATTCCTTCATATGAAAACTAGTTATTTTATAACGTATGTACCAGGGACATTCGAAAACGTTGGGTGGTATTATCCCTCATTAAATGTTATGAACTGTGTGAAAAAAGAACCAGTTTTACATACTTCCTCAAATCGACACATTTTTCGAACGTTTTGGTAAGTGTTACCTATTTACACCAAGTCGTTCAAATTACTGCATTTCGTAACCATGAAAGAAAAGGTGGAAGATCAGAGCGTGCAGATAGTGTCCATATCCACGGAGCAGCCATACAGAAAAACGGGTAAGAGAACTATTAATTTGATTGTGTTTTGGGGATTTTAATCTGTTGCAGCACGTTAATACATAATTTTTATTTATGTTTTAGCAGTGATAAAAATTTATAATATAAAGCAAAATTGTTGCTGTTTGACCACTCCGTGGATTTGGAATGTGGGTGGTGTCGAAGTATTCCAACATCCTATCTACTCTCAGGAATCTTTCTGGAAGAAAAGGTTCAACTTCAACCAAGGAGTTGATTCACGTTTTTTAAGTTTATATTTTGCTCCGAATCTAGCTTCCAACTAAACAAAAATGAGAAGAAAATCTCTACACCTTCATAACCTTTGATAAATTACTCTTTGAGGGACAAGACTCGTCCATCCCGCCATTACACCAAACAGGAAACAAGCTGATTTGCAGCGCTGCCATGAAAGATATCAACAAGGCTGCACAGTAGCTTCTGCCCGCCATGCGAATCGTGCATGATCAATGAACTTCAGTTTCAGTTTCAAAAAGTCACTAGTTTCAATTTTCCTGGGCGTGCGATCGGATGATTTGTATCAATTGGGTCTGATAGTGTTGCTAGTACTGTCCCGGATTTCAGAGAGTGCGATTAGTATGCCGGCGGTGTTAAGATAATTGCCTCTAAGATAGTAGTCGTCAAGGGGTTAATGTCCGCTAAATGGTGCAGATAGATTAAAACTAAAAAGTTGGTCATTTTCTTAAGTCACCTAAATGCAAACTAACGCCGTGTTTATATAGTGATTTAGATGTATAAGTGTGACAGTTCGGCGCTTGTAAGAGGTGCTTTCCATACTGAGCACTTACATTACAGCAGTTGCAATTGTAACGCAGGTGAAGCAATGTAAGCATTTGGTGTTTTCAAGCTTCAAAAAAGCATCAACTTGATGTAGATTTCGGCATTTATAATTATGATGCTCGCAAGCATTGTGGAGGTGAATGCTGGGGTATGAAAATGACATCGCCAACTCAATCCAGTAGTTCCATCAATGCAAAAAGAAACGAAAAGGTAGTTTCTGAAGTGGCTGACCGAGCAAACAAAAAAACAGCGATATATACTAAATATAATGGTATTGAACCTTGCCACCGTAGATGAAAAACGTCATAAGGATGGATGTGTTGGCCACCATGTGAGCTGGCTCTCATACAGGATTCATTAACGCAACAGTGTCAGGTGAGACTTCTGTTGCGTGGTGATGTCGTAGCATGGCAAGCCAGCTGCCCGAATATACACAGTTGCTAGTAGTGCAATCATAAGCGTCAAGTGAGACTTCTGTAGCGTGGTGATGTCATAGCATGGCAAGCCAGCTGACCGAATATACACAGTTGCTGGTAGTACAAGCATTACGCACGTTGCTGCGTGTGCATTGAATTTACGAGTTACTAGAAAACGAGCACCAAACAAGATAAATAAAAGTCAGCCAGTAAGAGCACAAGCATTAAATAATAACCTGAATTCCAAGCCATTCTCTTATCGTTTTCAAGGATACAAGTGTTAAAATATTATCAAAGGCAAAAATCATACTTTAAAACAAGGTCCAAGCGATTGTTCGTGTTATAAGTTGGCTAGGACGTAAATAAAATAACGGATAAAACTGTGTAACGAATGCCATAAAGGATCAACCTCGTCTGTATAAGCAATGTGAACACCATTGCATTCTGTCTCCATTTTACTTATACAGACGAGGTTGTTCTTTTTTAGCATTCGTTGCCCGGTTCTGTGTGTGTTTTTTATTTACTTGTCCTAGCCAACTGCTAACATGGTAAACATGGACAGTCGCATAGGCTTTTTTTTTTTTTAAATATGACTGTTGTCTTTTGGTAATATTTCAATGATGTACCCTTGAAAAGTGAGTTGGAGTACGACTTGAAATATCAGGTTCTTAGTTTACGCTTGTGCCCTGACTGACCGACTGTTTTATTTAGATTGAAGTTATAAATGCACCCTATTGCTTCTATGGATGAATTGACTCAATTTTTAAATCTAACCAGCCATTTTTGCCTTGGTCACCGATCCACTAACCGACCAGTTCAACAAGCGGAGGTCTGTCTCTTCTGTCTCTTCTCGCGCTTGTGTTTTTCGCTATCGGCTCCATGACAATTCATCGCCAACATTTTATTGCACATTCATCACCGAAAATTCATCCTGGACAAATGTATCACATGGACAGTTCATCACATGAACAAATTCAGGGTGTGCCAAGTCATCGCAGCATCTCAACATGTCATGATACCTCAGTTAGTTGGGTGGTGGCGTTGAAGGGCACGAATGCAAGCCAGGAATACAGTCTTACCAAATGTATTAAAATACTAGTAAGTGTCTAATAATGACCCTTCAACATATGTACTTATGCGTGACATAATTTCAGAAACGCAGCAGCAGCACACGAGCATGGCTAGATTTAGTTAGTTTTAGGTTTGACACAACGTCAAGTTCAGTCCAATACCACCGCCACTGTTGTAGGACAGAAAATGACAGCTAAGTTATACTGTTGCTTCTCGCTCTCCCATTTTGCAGCCCAGTGAACCCAGTGCAAGAGATATCCAACTCCAAGAACCCTAATGCAGCAGTGCAGGCATTGCTACAGGTGAGGACACAAAACTGAAAATGCGGCATACCTGAATTTGTCAGTTATGAAATGTTTCTTATGGCTTATCAACAACCAGAAATGTCACGATCGCAGGATACAAGAAACCTAAATAATTCAAGAAGTAATCCCACAACGAACCGAAACAATCAGCAAGTTTCTGCTCCCACTAGGAATGGTGCACCTCACTTTGTCAAAGAACAACTGTTCGTGCGACTTATTGTAACAAGACCCACCCATGATGGATGATATTCTTCTCACATTTCGATGGGAACAGTTCGGCTGTGAACGATTACGCGCCAGGAAACGAGGCCATAAATCCAATTTTTAGTTTTAATAGGTCAGGTTATAGTGATGTTGTGAAGTTTGGGCTTGACTCCTATGCCTCTGTCGCCATTATGTGTGCCTGCAGTAAAGTAATTGATTGGTGAAAGTGTTGCACAGTTAGGGTTAAACTGGTGATTGATTGTACATTTGCCAAGGATGAACTTGTCAGCTGTGTCATGATCACGAGTGTTAATAAAGAACAGAAGTCATCTTGTGTCTGTATTGTGTTAGATAACATAGTTGAAATTCCCCAAGCTGCACGAATAACCATATCTTGGCATCAAGGCCAATAGGTTCGGAGCGAACAGGAATATGCGCCCAAAAGGTATATGTTGCTGCCGACATTAATGCTCGAACAAATTGATACTTTTTGCCAAGAGGGTAAACACGTTCGTAATACTGATGCTATTATTTTCACCAATAACAAAAATGAGAATTTGTGCCAATTTTACCTAGGGTCTCTATGCCATAAATCATTTGTCTAACTCAGTTCAACACACTAATTAAACTCAACAACCTGAACAAGTTTATCATGAAAAGGTGAAACATTTAACAGAGGATATAATAGATTCGATTAGTGACTTATCACCAAATGCTAGTGTTTATCAACTTAGGAGTTTTGATCAGTCAAACCTAATTACTCAAACTCAACGGCTTAGCCCAATTGATCAAGGATTAATTAATTATATGAGATGACTATTTACAGTGTATCCTTCATTTAGTTGAGGGAAATGGGTGTCCAGACCAAGATTTTCCACGTGATAGTAATTTTGTCCTCTCACTCGGGAGATCAGAATGTAGCCGATACAGGTATGCCAATTGATCTGAAATGCTTCAGAACTTAGAGAGGGGGGATGAACACAATGTAGAACAGGAATTTTGTCCAGTGACTCCTACCGATAATGTCGAGAAACAAACTAGTGTGACTCCCATTAAACCGAGACGAGTGGACATAGAAATATGTTATATAATATTTATAAGAAACAAAACTCTTTTATGTCTGGTAAAAATGATGTTTTGAAATGTGAGATGAAGGAGATATAGTTAAAGGCAAATCGATGAGGAATATCGTTCACCAACTTAAATATCAAGAATGGAAATTATATAGTGCTGTTGAGATTGAGGAAACATACCATCACGTCATAGGGAGGTGTTGCGTTCTACTTTTGGGGATGAATGGAAGGCTGCCATGACGAAGGAGCTAGATGCCATTGACAAATTAAACTTGTGGGAATTAGTAAATAAGTCTACCGATGCCAAGTCTACCAACTAATTAGGATTTTGCCAACAAATTCAATAAGGATGGCAGCCTTCAGAAGTTTAAGGCAAGACTTGTGGCTTGTGGTTCAGAAGCTCTACCAGACTACGAATTTGACC
The DNA here is from genome assembly GCA_023313725.1 of Lithobius niger. NCBI lineage: Eukaryota > Metazoa > Arthropoda > Chilopoda > Lithobiomorpha > Lithobiidae > Lithobius > Lithobius niger. The sequence continues at coordinate 12,141 of JAHWFP010141252.1, read as the reverse complement.
TTATGTCGAGTCCATTGGTGAGGTTTGATACACTGTGCTTAATCTTAGCCTCTAGACAATCAAAGAAGTATTCTTTGCATGCTTTCGACGTAAAGAACGCTTATTTGAATTCCTTTTGCCATCACCAAATTTTCTTACAATCCCACTGAATGATTATGGGCCTATAAATGGTAAAGTGTGTAAATTAATCAAGGCTCTTTGTTGCATTCTGCAGGCAGAGAGGTGCTGGTTTGAGCACTTGGGTTAAGGAATAAAATTGAGTGAGATAGACCCTTGCCTATTTATTTCAGAAAGAAGTTATGGTCGTTGTTTATTTGTTACATGTCATATTGACGATTTTTGTCTATTAGGTATGATTCTATGATAGATGACCTGTGAGTAGGACAAACGATGAATTATTTGTATTGGTTGATATGAGTAAAAGTCTATATTTGAGCATTTGTTTGAAAAGGGATTGGACGGGTTGTGTTAGTAGGGAAATTCCAAATAAGTACAATGAAGAATGGTTATTTACCTAATGACGTCAATCAGTAATTTAGACGATTGTGAAGATTCGCCATTCTGTGAGAAGCAACATGTAAAATCATTAATTGGTTCCCTAATTACCTAGTGTCAGGTACCAGACCTGATTTAAGTTCTGCTGTTACTAATTTGGTAAGATTTAATCAATGTCTGCGAGAAATGTATTTGATAGCGGGAAGAGCATCATGAAATATGGCGAAGTTACAAAAAGAATAGAAATTTTTTTTTTCCAAAAGGGGATAACACTAGTATGGAAATTTGTAGTGATGAGTCTTGGTACACACGATGCTAAGGTTTTTTCTCGTCACGTTGTTCAGGTATTTGGATCATTGATTCTTTGGAATACTTCTAACCAGACAGTGGTGATCCTCAGCTCAGCAGAGACAGAAATAATATCCATAGTTGAATGCACTAGAGATATTCAGTGAATGGTAAATCTTCTGGTGAAATTAGGTATTTTAATCAAACCTACCTCTTATGGTTTGCACGGACAGTCAGTCAGCTATTGCTTTGCTGGATAGCCTTATCTGTACAGTGTGTTCCAAACATTGTGCTAGAAAATTGAGGTTTATCAGGAATTCAGTGCAAAAAGGAACCATGTAATTTAAGTTTGTATCCAGTGAGACGATGCTGCTGACATTTTTAGAAAAGGATGTATGAGGCAGCTGGAAAAATTTAGGCCTTGGTTGTCTTTAAGGTTACATAATTTTCTTCCAAAATAACCCAATTTTAACTTTTGTGTGTATTAGGCTAGTGTGTACTAATGTAGTGACTTTTTATGTAGTATTTTTCTGATATTGTTAAGTGTTGTTGTACAATGGAATTTTTTATATTTGAATTTGGTTATATTTAATATAGGTGACCAACATTTTTTTTTTGCTAACCCAAAGTTTTTTTTTAGCTGTATCTGATTTGTAGGTCTAAGAAATGACTGTACTAACGCTACGAGAGGAAAACTAACGCATTATTAATAATGAATACTGCCGTTTGTATACTGCTGTGTTTATTTGCTGAGGTTGTTTTTTTTAGGGGTGTGTAAAGAAACCATGCTCTACTAACTACTGAATAAGTTGTTAATTTGGAGGGGATATTTAAGCTTTCACCATTAATTTCTGAGGGACCAGATGCAATGGTGAGATGTCGGGTTGAAAATTTATGATAAAAAGTAATGGTTGCTTTATTGAGATGGTGACTTGTGTGCCATCGTGGAAATGGTGGTTTTGTTGGTGCTTAGTGGATGGGTAAGACGAGATTCTCGTTAAATTCTGTGGGTTTAACCTTCATATTTATTTTTAGATAGTTTCACATTTTGGGTTTGATAACATTTTCTCGTTTTATGGTGTGATAATTATTTTCCCCTTAGTTGAATTTGGTTGTCTTTCGTGTTGGAAAGTTATTGTTTTAGTGTTGCTGCCTACCTTCAGTTTATGGTATTAGCTTTGCTGGCTCCAATTATTATTTCTATGGTTGTTTCGTCACTGTGTATCCGGGTGTAATAACACTTGCAAAAACGACTTGCACGGTCAACACAGAAGATACTTTGAATGTAGTTCTTTAGATCTGCACTATCTTGGTTAGTGCTAAGGTTAAAGAGGTGAAGCATGAAGATGCCAAACAGGTACACACGATATTCAAAGGTCTATATGAAAAAGTAAATACTGTGTGTTTATCTGGAACCATTATAGAGTTATTGAGTTCGTACTTTATTTCCGCTACCCTTACGAATGTTGCTCGTCATGTTATCATATAATGGAAAGAAACAGTACCACATTACCCATGTTTGAATCATTTGCACGTAAAATCAATTATATAAAAAAAATCATGTATGTGAATAAATATTACCAAAGTTATATGTGTACTCACTCCATGTCCATGTATCAACATGGACTTATCCCTTTCCTCTCTGTTATCAGAGCCAACATTTGATGGCCGTAGAGTCAATTTCCGCTTGTCCTGCAGTTTTCCTCTTTAAATCTTACAGGACTAAAGAGAACACAATAGCACAACCATGAAAATCATACACTAAAAATAGGATGGATTTGGTGAGCCTTAAATATGGACTTGTATCAATGTGAAGATGCTCCTGTTGCGTGCCCAGCTCTCCAGAGCCTAAATTAAGGCTTCCTGAAGCCACTATCACAAAAATCATACACTGAAAATAGCCGAGATTCGTAAGCCTTAAAATGATCATTGCTTAGCTCTGTAAAAAGCCTTAAATCAGGCTTCCCGAACCCACTGTAATGGTGACGTAGTCGTAGCAAGGACTCGGTGGGCAGAAGTGTTGTTGCTGATATTAATGAAACAGAAATAAACACAAAGAAAATGTTGAAATATATATTTAAATCAACACTGTAGATCTTCCAGGCACAAAGCGAACACAATAGCAAAACCACAAAGCAGTATAAGTTTAGCTGTTGCGCTGTTGTGTTCTCTCTATTCCTTTATGAATTAGAATGCTCAATATTTTGTCCATGTGATGTATATGTGTGAGTGAGAAATTCACTGGTGAAGAATTCTTTGCAGTGAATTGTCCAGACACCGTGTTTATCTCTAAGCAACATATACCACCATTTTGAAATGTGTGAACATGTAGCACGCTGACAGTCACTACTGGTGAAAACTTAAACAATATTTGTCAGTGCTTTAATATTTTACTTATTTTTATTATTTTCGTTAAATATTTGAACAATATTTTTATGCCCTGGCAAAGTCGAACATATTATGTTGCTATCAATACTGTTATAGCATTGTATGACACACTTCAAGATAAAGCTGGTACATTTTTTCCCTTTGTGATTAATCCATCAAATTAACCCTCAAAATTAACTTTTTCAATTAAGTATTCGTTTTATTGGCTTACCCTGAAGGGTCATACGGAATTAACATTTTCAGATTAGCATAAGTTGGTAAAGTTTTCAAACTCTAAAGTGTCAGTTACAACACTTTAAAACTGTGGAGTAGTCCATTCAAAACACAACTTTGTCACAGATTTACACAAATTTAAAATAATAACATTCTACATAACCTTCCATAAGCCTACGTGCACCAAGCTAACCACAGATTTTCAGTCACCTGCAAGTAGGAAGTTTGTGCCAGCTTATTTACTTTATATTTATTGCATAAACTAAGCACACAAAATAGATTTTTAAAAACGCAGTATATGCATTCCCAATATATAGCCATCACACTCAACACAAAATATTAAAAAATCAAAGGTTTTTGGACCGGATAAGTATTTTTTAGGTTACAATGTATGAACAGCTTCGTTACATCAAAGTTATAAGTCATGAAGCTTCAGTAACATCAAGTAGAGTTTTAAGCTGAAATATTTTATTTACTGTATTTCTTAATGCCACTCCCCCATTCGTCTTCATTGTAAATGTAATTACTGATTTGTGTTTCATAACTAAAGTGACTAAAGCTTGAGCTGCAGTCATTGTTTCCAGGATACTGTTGCCATTATATTTACTAATGACGTTTTGGGTGTGTTGGTTTACTCTGCACGCAAATCTACTGTGATGGTGTGTAGGTCATTCCCCACTAAGCCACTCCCCAGTAGTTGTCAAAGTAAATTCATTACTGATTTGTGTTTCGAAACTAAAGTGATTCAAGCTTTGAGCTGCAGTCATTGTTGTCAGGATATGGTGCCGTTATTATTTACTGACATTTTGATTTTGTTGGTTTACTCTGCACGCAAATCTACTGTGATAGTGTGTAGTGTCACTCTCCCACTATGCCACTCCCCAGTAGTTGTCAAAGTAAATTCATTACTGATTTCTGTTTCGTAACTAGAGTGACTAAAACTTTGAGCTGCAGTCATTGTTGTCAGGATATGGTGCTATTATTATTTACTGACATTTTGATTGTGTTGGTTTACGATGCACATTACTCTGAAGTGACACTGTGTAGTGTCACTCGATCCCCAACTTGTCATTTGTAAATGTAATTACTGATTTGTGTTTCTTAACTAAAGTGAATAAAGCTTTGAGCTGCAGTCATTGTTTCAGGATTCTGTGTTATAGTATTTATTAATGACATTTTGAAGGTCTTGGTTTACTCTGTGTACTGATAAATCTGCATAATATGAAGAATTGTCAGTGGGTCCAACGTCACTATAAATGACAACGTTGCCTTTTTTTTTAATAATCAGAATAAGCGATTTTGGTTTAGTTAAAAAATAATTGATGACTGTGACAAAACTACGTTTTCAATGATGTTCCGCAAGTATGACTGGAATCGTAAAATTCACATAATTGAAATATACCTCATCAACGCAATATACCTCATCAACTCATCACATTATCCCCATATTTTCATTAGCATCAGTTGAGCAGTTTGGTTACAGCTATAGTGCACGTGCAGTGTGGTGGTATAAACTATTCTACAAATTCACATCGTCAAAAAGACCTAATATTAACAAGAGTTTAGTGAGAAGCATGTATTTTAAACTCTCTTATTATTATATTCAATATGATCAAAAGTGCAAGAGGAAACTCCAATGAGTGGAATAATAATTATGACTGATACTGAACTTTGTACATACAGTAGAAAAGTTAATCTATTTTGTGAAAGGTTGGAGTGAAAAGAATTGATCGAGAATACATTTAAGACGGATACGAAGTTAATCGCTTAATTTGTTGACGTATACGTTGTCCTTTGTAGGCAGTTATGTAACATGTATAAGCGGGATAAACGGATTGGGTAGTTAAGGCTAGCAGTCTTTTTTTTGTTGTTGTTGTTGTAGCTCTTTTGCAGTTCAGAAAATTACTTGAAGGTTTCGTAGTAAACTTCATTTGGTAGGAAACTGTTTTGAAGAAATACGTTGCCAAATTAAATTTTAACTAACTTTGGCACTAATACTTTTAAAAAGCTTAACTGTACACCAAAACTGCTTTTGAACTCTGCAACTCTTACCTTAATCCATACAAGAGTAATACGCTTGTTTAGGGAAGGAAATGTGGCAGAAATGTAAAATTTGTTTGGACCATAAAAATATATGTATAAATTCTAAGGGAATCAAGGGCACCATCATCCTCATTGAAAACCAAAATGTGGACTGAAGCAGTTATGTGAAGCGTTGTAACGTTATAGTTATATCACTTTAATTGTACTCATCTTAAACTTTAGCTAATGTGAAATTTAAGTGTTACCTGCTTCAACTTGTCAATAGAGGAGGAAAAACTTCAGAATTTTTTTTTTGGCTTTGGGCTAGACTGATAATACGACAGTAGCTCTTTGGGATGTTCGTCTTCTGGCTTGAACTAGAGTGTAAATATTTAGCTTTTCTGAAATCATCCCATCCACTCTTTCATTTCCACTAAGATGCTTATCCTGATTTTGTGTTACAATACATAGCATAAGCCTTGTAACTGCTGACATTTTCTGGGATGCACATACACATTAATGTTCCAATTATCAAAAGTTGTAGCAAAATTGACCAAAATTGAGTTGTATTACTGATGCTATACATATCTTACCCCTGCAGCCAGTTACAAGATTATAGTGATTCAACTTGATTTTGATTCCCCTGGATTTTGCCAGAACTTTCATTACAAAAAAAATTAGGATATAATCAAGTTCTCATAAGGAAACGATAATTTAATTATTAATTGAATTTGTGCTATAGTATGGCACGTCTTGTGTGAGAAAGGTATCTTTAACTTTTTGTTATCTCTGTAATTGTAGTATTTTCAGAATGTACTTACATCTTCTAAGTGTAAATATCTTTATTATCGTTAACATCCTAATTTGACTTTTGATTTATGTTTTATTGATTTGACTTTTGATTTCCGTAATTTGCTTTGATTTAATTTCAGTAATTTTGATTGAGATTAAAAAAAAAAATTTTCACATCATTCACAGCACTCTCAAGTTCACACAAGTTCACGTGCTTCCCAGTGAATAACGATAATTTAGAAATCATTACTTTAAAAAAAAAGAGGAAAACACCCTTATTATAGCTTCCTCACATTTAAACTGTGCCTGTTGCTTTACATTATAAGCACAAGCTACAACAAAAAACAAAAACAGTTTTCAAGCAGGAAACCAATCCTTTCAGAAGAACTTGCCAAAGTTACGAGGAAAATAATTGCTGTTGTATCAGACATTTCAATTTAAGTCAATCAATCCACACCAAAATACAAATAATAATTAAATGAATAAGTTTTGAAAATTAATTAACTTATCTGAATGAAGCGAACGAATAATTGAATTATTCAACCGGCCACTGAACCCAGTGGAAGATCGTTTTTTTTTTCGCTGCAGGGTACATGCACTGATCCCACCCACAGCCATCCATAATTATTCGTTTAAAGGGCAAATACGTCCACTTTGACATGCATGCTTTACTTTTGGATCATTTACACAATAACTAAACACAAGAATTGCGGTAAGAATACGTTACGTACGTCCGATACAACAATTTAATTATTGCATCACCAAAACACAACACAGAGACCGCCATTGTTTTGCTGGAACGCGTAGAAATTAATGCCGACAGATGTCACTTTTCGATTTCGACTCGCAGCCGATTGAGATAGTTATATTGGCTGTGAGAGCTCAAGCATCCCACAGCCTTAGCTGGCCGACAGTTGTAGCTTGAGCTCTCACAGCCAATAGAGCTATCTCAATCGGCTGCGAGTCGAAATCGAAAAGTGACATTTGTCGGCATTAATTTCTGCGCATTCCAGCAAAACAATGGCGGTCTCTGTGTCGTGTTTTGGTGATACAATAATGTATCGGACGTACGTAACGTATTCTTACCACAATTCTTGTGTTTAGTTATTGCGTAAGTGATCCAAAAGTAAAGCATGCATGTCAATATGGATATAATTCCCCTTTAAGAAATGTCAAAACAACGGCAGTATCTGACCGTCACCTTTGCCCCTCTAAACTACTTGATTAATGAAAACATTGTTGAACAAATGATTCCACAAAGTCCATCTTGCGACGGCCTAAGAATTTCCGCCTTAGCATCGCAATAAGAATGCCCTTATTTCATCCTAATAATCCTCACCTCGGGTTCCGAAATCATTTAAAAGTAATGCATTATTTCAGTATTCCATGATTTCTTCTTCCCCAAATGTTGGAAACCGCTATACGGTGATTGCCTAATTGTGAAAATGCACAATTTTTGGTTATACATTAAAATGTTCAGTTCTTACCTAGCTACATTTACCCTTTAGGGTTTGAATACCTTCAGGTATTAACCTCAGTTTGCAACAAAGATGATGGAGTAGTTTACAACTACTCTAAAATAAAATACAATGCTTGATTTAATCATACAGGTTAAACCATAAATTACAAGACATGAAGCCAAACGTGCCTGGTAAATAGGTTTGCAACTGTACGTAGACTATAGAATTCATTAAGCTCTTTAAACTTTATAACTCCTACGGTAGCAGAAATGATTGACAGCAAAGGTTTTCTTTAAAAAGGTGTTTGAAAGTAGCACTTGATTCTTCATGATCATAGCTATTTTTTGTATTACATCTGTTTCAAATACTGGTATCTTAAGCAGAGATCATCTGTTGATAACAATAAAACTGTAATAAATAGGCAATAAAAATGATAATAGAGCTCAATAGCTTACTTATATACCATAATCGTTTAAATATCCCTCTCCCCTCCCTTCAATCACTTAAAATAGGATTAATTCTTAAGTAGGCCAGTTTAATTACTAGCACTTCTAGATTGAAAATAAATTAACAGCTGCACATTTTTAAATGTTTTTATTTTTTTATTTTTGTGTTAGACCTGCTAAAAAAGACCTTAGATTTTAAGGCAGAATACAGACGTTGAAGTTAATGGTAAATAAATTTGGTTAGTTAACCTTCGTAAACTTTTTTGTGTAAACTGGTAAAATATACTTTAAACACGAGAAAATTGTGGGACTTTCTATTCATGGCCTCAAATTTGTATTAATTATCAACCATTTCAACTAAAAAGGTCAACAAAAACAATTAGGTTTTATGTTAAAACCTGACTTAGATTTTAATATTGTTAAGTAAGCTTAAGAATTCCTTTATGTACTTAATGCTTATATCTACGACAATAACGTAGTCATGTTCTTGGTAGTTTTGCATCATAAATTGAAAATTTAAACTCTACTTTTTCTTGCAGCTCAACTTTTTTACGGAAGTCAAAGGGTTCAAAGGGTTTAACGAGCGTTAACCACTCCTGGTCATCTGCCCGAAGCCCTAAGGCCCTTTACGACCCTAAGGACTTTACGGAAGTCTTTGTACCATGCAACAATAGTTTCTTGGCAAGACAACAATTAAACTTTTGTGTAAGCTTCTTCCAACTATGATTCGTCCAATGAAGCAACTTAACACAATTTTTGATTTGGATATTTTTTTCTTGACCAATGATAAAGTTTACTCAAATATGTCTGCTGTCAATAAATGGTAAAATGAAATAAAAACATGTAGTCCCCCACATTGACTTAAATAACTTGTTTTCCTAATGTGATAAAGTAGACTGAGAAATAAAACCTAAAACATTACAGTTTTACATTTTGTTATAAAGGCGACCTAAAAAGCTACAGCTTGCACCGCACCTGAAACCATTTGGATACTAAACAACTACCATTCTACACGAAGCGGTTGTCAAGGCTTATATAACACTTTTTTCTTTACTAAGTATGTAAACGAGGTGCACTTTGTTTTGTGTTATCAGTTTAATAGAATGGTTAACATCCGATATGTTCTGATAGAATAAGTATTTCTACTATTATACAGCTAAGCCATCCCAAAAGCTATTATGTCTTCATCCTATTAAGTAAATAACTTTGTATAATGAGACTGTTTTTTTTTTCTCCTTCCTAATAATATTTTCATCAGTATAAGTACAAAGTATAGATACATGCTAATCGTAAACCACTAATAGTTCAATCACTTCGGTAACAAATTTGATATACTATTCCTTCAATATGTACCAGAAAATATATGAAAACCATGGCTACACAGTGAAGTCCTACTGGACCTAAAGTTCTCATTTAAGGAACCGTTCTGTTTCTCAGCACTCCATGCAATACTCGTTTGACCAAGCAACGGTACCCTACACTAATTCAGTTTCTATCTAGCGTCAACCTTAAATTCTCAACGTATTTGCATTGATTTCCCTGCTTGCCTAATGCCAGATTGGTCAGTAAACTGTACAATGCAGTTTCTGTCAACTGGAAATTAGAGAGATGAACTAAGAAAATGTGCTGAGTTTTTGCAGTAGTTTTTTCCGCCGAAATTTTATGTGATGAATACCAGACAATCCCATTGTTGCAACATGCATCATTTCCGCCACGTCACAGCCGCCTCCACCTTCATCGTAATGTCACAGTTACGTCAACGTTGAACAACACCAAGGGTTCGTAAAGATAAGCAGCCCACGTTCTGAGCACTTAGGAGGGTTAAATTGGCTTTCAATATACAAACGATAAGGGTTTTTTTGTGACAGTCAATGACAAAGAAGATGGTTCAGTAGTAATTTAACAGCCACCCTTACTTTTTTATTTAATTGCAATTATGTGGTATTCAACCTGGGATGGTTCATCACAATTTCTCCTCATTTTATGGCTAAAGGTTTTCAAGAAATCACTCTGCTTTCAGCAATAGTTGAATGATGTTATGTGACAGCAATCCTTGAAAGTGATGTATCTAGGACCTTAGTGCTAGGACATTGCTTGGGAATACTAGGCCAGTGTTACGTAATGCCCACAGCACCACTGTTTAAAATCTCAAATATCCAAAATTGTCAAATATAGGATGTTAAACAGAACTGTTTTAATCTTCTTCCAAAGCTGTATTGGAAGATAAATCACTCACAAGCTAAGGAATTTGTTGGTGGCTGTAGCCAAGAACTTCACAGATTATCATTTAATTCACCCATTTAGTAAGTTTAGCAATCCTTGAAAGTGATGTATCTAGGACCTTAGTGCTAGGGAATACTAAGCCAGTGTTACGTAACTCCCACAGCACCACTGTTTAAAATCCCCAGTCTCCAAAATTGTCAAATATAGGGTGTTAAACAGAACTGTTTTAATCTTCTTCCAAATTCTAATGGAAGATAAATCACTCACGAGCTAAGGAATTTGTTGGTGGCTGTAGCCTAGAACTCAACAGACTATCATTTAATTCGCCCATTTAGTAAGTACAAACAAGCTCTTATTAATGAAGAAAAACACAGGGATGTAAAAAAAAACTAACAAAGGCCGGATCAAAAACTACAAATGTTTTAATGAATTACTGTTACGAAGTGTGGTTTCCCCCACCCCTCCAACGCTGCCCATCCCCAACTCAGGATCGAAAAGTTTTAATTTTTAGTTTTGCTTTACCAGCATTCGTCGGGGGAACAGGGTACCATTATTACCGAAAAAGAAATCAACTCCTAAATTACTACCCCTTTACATAAAATTTTTCTTTGTTCATCTCTCTTAAATTTTGAATGCGCCTCCATTTCCACCTACCTGGTTTTCTTTGTACTATCAATAAGATGGCAAGTTTAAAATGTTTGTATGCTGCCTAACAATGTTCCCTCCCCAATAAGGCGTGCCGTGATTTGTTTGTTTGTTTGTTTGGTTTACTGCCAATTTGGAATAGATAGCGTAAAGCTGGACTAACTACAATTTTTTTTTTTAGTTGTTAAAAGTTTAGGAGTAAAATGGCCTGTAAAACTAGAGACAGATTTATAAGAAGGAACGTGCCAAGCCAAAGTTTCAAAATAATTACAAATATATTACCTAGGTAATTGCTTTCTCAGTAGAGTGAGTATTTTTGTCAGCTCTCGTAGGTTATACACGCAGCAGTACATGCCCTATGCCCGCACAGTATAACTGTCAGTGTAGTGTAATACTAAGAGTATTATAATCCCTCCTGGACCCCCTCTACGTACTTTAGCATGCAGGCCTGAAACATTAGGCCTAATCAATCGAAACCACACCCTTAGGCCTATGCCTCAACCTCGACCTGATAACAACTCCTATAGATTATATAGGTAACCACTTTCCTCTCCTTTCCAATCCTTTCCCCATTTTCGTAATGGATACAAATCCTCAAATATGAATATTTGTTCCTGGCAGAGCAATAATCCCACAATCCTGCTCGAGTGCCGCGATCTGTTTATTGGCGGCAGCTTCCACATCTCGATCCTTGATCACTACTGACATCTGGTGGAGAAAAGTGGAACTTCCCCAGCTCGTAGTTGGCGATCTCGCCTGCAGAGGGCGCTGCGTTGGCTGGGGCGACATGTCGCTCGTGCTGACTGGTATTGGACGGGGCACCAAAGGCAGAACTGCAGCCGTGGCCGAAGGCAATGGAGAGGTGACGTCACTGCATGTGGGCGAAGGAAGAAACCCCTGACCAAGACCTCGGAAAGGAGCTGTAACTGCACTCACACCATTGAGATTGCCTGAAAGATTGGAGAGAAACGTTAGCATTAATAAACACTACAGTAATTGTCAGATAGAAACGAATCTTTGGAAGTAAAACGAAAAAAAAGAATAAAAAGAAATATTCCTGATAGGTCAACTTCGGGCGGCGGGGGTCAGCCAGTAGAATCTCGGCATTTTTAAGATGACATCATGCCTTGCCCGAAAGCAGGTGCATTGCTCGTACCTAAAATATTACT
>JAHWFP010141212.1:0-51621 GCA_023313725.1 Lithobius niger | reverse complement strand
CTAACCTAATCTCACTAATTTTCGACGAACCCTGCCGTCTTCAAGATTTTCCAGACTTTTTACATTTTTCTCACCCAGGACATTCTGCGGATCCAAATTTGAGGCGGGAAGCTGCAACGCCGCTTAAATTTGAATTCACAGAATGTCCTGCATGGGTGAGAAAAATGTAGTAAAAAATCCAGAAAAACCCAGAAGAAAAATCCAGAAGATGGCAGTGGTCGTCGAAAATTAGCGAGATTCGGTCAGTCTCAGTGAAGTGAAAGTGAGTGAACTGGAGTTAAAATTTTGTTTTCGTTATTAATCTGCTTACTGAATCAAATGTTTCGTAGCATATCTGTGTAAAAGTCAAATCACGCTTAACTATCTTCTCATTGCGATTGATTTCTGGAGCCCTGTACTTGACAATCATCAGCCTTGCAACACTGTTTTTTAAGACTTAAAGAACGCCTTCGACATAGTTAACCATTCCACCGTACGCTCTAAATTATGCAAATTGAATTTGTCACCCTAGCAATTTCAGTGGCTTGCTAGCTGCCTGAAGAATCTAATCGCAGTCTGCTTTTCCCTCTCACAGTGGTCTCCCATTCCTTCGGGTGTTCCACAAGGCTCATTTCTTGGCTCCTTGCTCTTTAATGTCTTCATCACCGATCTACCTCATTTTTTGCACAACAGTTACTGCTTACTTTTTGCTGATGACTTAAAATCGATCGTGTCATTCGTTCAATTTCTGACCAAGTGTCTTTTTCAATCCGATCTTAATTGCATTGCCCAATGCACAATACTCACATAAGTTTTAATGTTTCAAAGAGTGTTTTGTAAACTTCATGTTGGATCAAAAAATGTGTGCTTTCGTTATCTTTTGAACAATCTTTCCACTTGAAGAATTCAATTAGAGGTCTAGGTTCATTGTTGATAAAAATCTGTACTGCTAACTTATCTTGAAGTCATTCGGTTATCACAATTGTTATCTCTTTGCTACTCTTTATATATTTTTTATTGCCCGCATTTGGAATTTTGTGTTCAAGCCTGGAGGTCTTGTTACAAATAAATCGATTGATATTGTTGAAAAAACCCAGCGAAAAATCCCCAAATGGTGCCCTAGATTATCTTTGGTTCCTTACGAAATTCACGTACATTTGACCAGTCTTCTCACTTTATCCAGTCGTTTTGTAATGGCTCAGTGAATGGACGAAAGGTTTCAAGTTCAAGAACTCAATTCCAATTTATTCTTACCTCACAGCTAGGGGACTATGCACAGAGTATTACATATTAGACACTGGTTGCAGCCTGTATCAGCCCTGAGTCTCAAGAGACAGCCTTTCGAGTTGCATCTCCAATACCAACTGAAGATTTGTCGTCCTGGCACTCGTATTTATACAAGCTGACAACAATAGATCCTGCCTTAGGCTTCACGTCACGTGGTGGTCTTACTGGCGTGATTCGGTTCCACTGGTTGGGCAGTAGGACTGAGCCACTACCCGGCTGTTGGTTTTTGGCCAATTCCTGTGTTTGGCAGCAAGTGGAAGGGCACACAGCAGCCGTTTAATGGCAAGGTGCACTACAAAATGTTGGCTCTACGAGGTGCACCGTTTTATGCATCGTATGCGTTACAGTTTTAACAGAGGCAACTTGATTAAGGGTTTTAAATTTGTTGAATATCACTACTGTGTTCTCCCTGCCCCACTTTTTACTTTGTCAAATGTTCGTCATGCCCATGGTCACACTTTCAGACTTGCCCTTCCTAAAATTCCATTGCGACATCAGAAAACACTTGTTTTCCAACAGAGTTATTCACCCTTGGAATAAGGAAGCAAACCATCTGCATTGCAGACTGGCCTTGTCAAAATACAAGATACGCTGATTTGAGCTGATTTGAGAGCGAAAGAAAAGATAATGGCCCAAACTGCGACTCAAACCCAGGACTTACCTCTTACTGGCCGGGTACTCTAACCATTTCGCTAGTGGGGGGTGTATATTGGCTGCTTGAAACTCCAGTTGAGCTGTTCAATCTCTGTCAGTGGTACCCTAAATGCTACAAACATATACAAAGCGGGAAGACAACTGATAAAGAATAAATCACAAGGTAAGAAGAAGATTGAAATCTACTAGGCTCAGCTGGAGCCTCTAGCGAGTATCCGCTCCAGTAGTGCATTGGTTAGAGTGCGTGGCTAGTAAATGGAAAGGCTTGGATTCGCGTCCCAGTTGGCGCAGTCTTTTCTGTCTTTCTCAACATTAGTTATCTTGTATTCTCACAAGGACAGTCTTTAATGCAGACTCAGTTTCATTAACCCTTTGCCTTGTGCTTTATTGCTTGCATTATTTCTATTGCGAAGTCCAAGAAGTGCAAATAGGTCACCGCTGAGCAAGATTGAACAGCCAATAAGCTCGGCTGGGGCCTGCAGCCAGCATCCGTCCTCGTAGCGCAGTGGTTAAGAGTGCCCGGCTAGTTAAGCGGGAACTCCTGGGTTCGAATCCCAGTTGTGTGGGGGGGGGGGAGGCAGTTGTCTTTTCTTTGTCTCAGATTAGTCTATAGCTTTATTCTCTCAAGGTTAGTCGTAATTAAAGAAATGAGTTTGCTTTGTTATTCGTTAACCCTTTGCCTTCTGATTTATTCTTTATTTTCTTGGAATAACCTTCCTGATTCGTGTTCTCCAAGTCCAGCATGCTGTGGAAGGCTGCATTTTGGTGAAATTTTTTCTAGAGGGTTTTCTTTAGCTGTAAGTGTGCCTGTTGAGATTTTGAGCATCGCTTCTGCTATCACTTTGTCTTCTACCTGCAGACTTGGGTGAGTTGGTAGCTGATTGTTGGTATATTCTTTCGAACTATTCCGGCTTTTTATTTTATTTTTAGTAAAATACCTTACATGCTTAAGACCAGTCATGTTTAGAACCACGACCCATCTGTTCAACTGCACTTTTTATTCTCTTGTTTGACTTGTTTTAAACCCTTCACTTGAAAACGGCTCCGATCTAGGAACCGAAACGTCCTGATTTCGTCTTTCACCTCCACTTGATGGTTACTCTGTTGCATTGACTTTATATAATAATAATACACCCCAGTCTTGCTTGCTTTGGGGAGTAAATATCTGACCTTTCGTGGAAAATAATTAAAAACTTGTACCAAGGTTAACAGATTAGGTAGCTCGTTATTTTGGTTGCAAACGCCACCTAAATGCTTATAAACTTATATAAACTACTTTGTTCTTCCGTAGACGAGCTTGTCTGTGCGATAGTCCAAAGGCCACACAGACTAGTCTCCTTTTATTATCTTTTCTTTCACTCCAACCCACATGTTTGCTCTTTTCCTGGACCTAGTGATGACTCATGACAACATAAATGGCATCTGGTGTATTCACCGCCACACCATGTAAACATCAAGTGAGGTGGCTCGTTGGCTGTTGCAAGCTTTCTCTCTCGTTATTTCGGGATTTTCTTTTCAAAAATAGTTAAAAACACTTTGAAATCTGGAATATCACCCTGGAAGAATATTTTTGTGTTTGTAAATACATTTTGAGAGTTTGTGTAAGTACCTTAGTGCTCAGGTCAGGCTTTAAATTTCTGAAACCCGTTTCTGCTCCATGAGAAACTATAAAGTTTTGTTTGTTTCATATTTACTGCATTTGGGGCAGTTGGGTGGTGGAAACTGTGTATATTTATTTATTTATATACAATAATTGCAACGCCCTAACAGAGCACTAAATGCAATATCAAAATGAAAGAATAAAATCCAACAATAAACAACAGAAAAAAACAACAGACTCCAATACTGTGCCGATGAGTAAGTAGCTGATAAGCTTTGAGTTTAACAGCAAATGCCACATCACTATTTAAAAAAAAACAGACTTTTTAAATACTTGTGTTATTTAAAAACTTTTTAAATACTTGTTTACTTGTGTTATGTTCAGGGAATCTAACCATTCGGCTTGTTCACATTGTTCTGGGTCTGCAGGAACCCAGGGATTTTTTGTTTATATTTGTATCTGGTCACTCAAGTCACCATTGGTCAGAAAAAGAGAAATTACAGCATCCATTAGTATTTGAGAAACCGTCTGAAGTTAGTTCTAGCGCCTAAGTATAGAAATTGGGTAGTTCACAAACAAAAATAATAAGAATAATGAGCATTTATTGCTCTAAAACGAGCAAAACGGCAAGAAAGGGTTCCCTGGGAGACTCTAATAATTTACCATAAATTACTTTTCATATGTTAAGAGTTAAAATTACATCATTAAAAACAAGGTACAAAAAAGAATCATGTCAATGGTCTTTGAAATTCAATGTAGCGCACTGGGCAGATATTGGCGATAATGAGCAGCAAAGCGCTTCCCTGTGGAGCACTGGGCATAAATCGATAATAGGTTTCTTCCCAAGTTTGAAGGTGAAGCAACCTTTTATGAGTAAGTTTGTTGATTTGAAAAAAACAAACTTTGCTCTTAAAATACTTGACAAAATATTTTAATTTTAGAAAAAGTGCGTGAAGGGCTTGAATTTTCCGTGTGTGATCGTGCGCGAACCCTATTAGGGATTACCGAATCATCGGTAATTATTCGGTATTTAGCCTATTCGGCCAAAAATTCAAGTAGCCTATTTGGTATTCGGCCGAATAGTGATATTCAGTATTCGGGCAAATAGTGGTAAGATTTGTTGGTATTCGGCCGAATATTTTTTTTAGTATATATTTATGCAATTGTGTTAATTTAAGAACGTTGAGTGCGCATTTAGTTTTTGGTTTGTGAGTAGTTGTCTTCCGACATTCAGAAAAGATGGAAAAATGATAAAATATGTTTGATTTGCAGGTATTCGGCAGAGCATTCGGACTAATAATGCGGTATTCGGCATAGGACCGAATAATTTGGTATTCAGCCGAGTATGTAAATTGTTTGGTGCCGAATATTCGGTATTCGGTAGTTTAACTGTTCAGTTGTATATTCGGTATTCAGTATTCGGCAAGTTAAAGTATTCGGTTGTATATTCGGTATTCGGTGCATCTTTAAATCCTATAAACAGTTCTAGTTAGAATTAAGAAATTGGGAAAACATCACGACAAACTGCAACCTAAATCGTACAATTGCTTTAAAACATTAAATTGTTTATCTATTGTCTGTGTTGCGCCATACAATTCGACACAGGTGAGCTAAAAAGTAGCTTTAAAGTCAGCGTGTGAGTCATAGTTAATGTTTTGCTGGCTCAGTGGAATTATAATTACTCGAGGTTAAGTGTTCTTTATCAGAGGAAGATGGGTCACTTGATTAAGTTAAAAATGAGGATGGACTTCACCTCCCATCCATTCATAGTATGGGAATAGACAGTACGTTACTCTTTGAATCGTTCTGCCCTGTTAAGTAGACGTTGATAGTCCAGTAGGCAAAGTGCCTACCAAACCAATTAACTTTTTGTTCCACTTGCTGAGAGGCCTGACCTTTTGGTGAATTATGTAATTGCTGGAATGTTATCTGTAAATTAAAACGTTGTCTTGGTAATCCTCGAGGCAAAGTTGGGTGTGTTTGGAAACTAGTTGAAATCTGGGCTACTCCCTTGACATCATGGTGCTTAAGTGACGTGGTCTCAGCACCAATAACTTAAAAGATGAATAAGAGAAAGATTAAAGCGAAATTATTAACGGTTTTAAAAGAACTAATTCTCATCCACGACATGCCTGCTTAAAAACTCCCAAGGTCACAGCACAGTGGTATGGGAAATACCCTTGCCATACCCAATGCTAATAAAATAGAGGCTGTCTTGTAAAACATTTTGACTTAACCATCACGTTTTTGTTCTAAATTGAATAAATCTTATTTTTTTTGGTTTGTTAAAAAATCTCAAGTCTTTCAATTCTATGCTTTGCTAAGTTGAAAAGTAAGTTATCATCCATTTCAAGCAAATTTGAATACCTGATGCCCTTTGCTCTTTTAATGAGGCACCGTGCAAACGGACGGGCGTCGCACAAGGTGCTTGAACTTCTTGCAAGTGCTTGAATTTGTCTAGCGAAAAATATGGGCCTTGTAATCCTTGAAATTGGTAGCTAATGTCCTTGAAATCGTTGATTTGTTTTTGTCGTAATTTAAAATAATGCCATGACACCATAACGAGTATGTTGGTCTTAAAATGTTGTTGAGCTTATCTTTCAAATTTTGTTGTGCTATGTGTTTTCATCAGTCGTTTACTAGGTCATTAATACAAACCGAGCAAAAAAAAAGCTGGGAAAAAAACCGTGAAAAAAACTAAACATAAAAAAATCACCTTGTGAAACTCCTTACCCTGCCTGTGAAATTCGAGCCAAGGTGACTGCCCTAACGTATAAACAAATAGGCATATACGTACATAAATCAACATAAATAATATTGAGTAAAATAACTGAAAAGAAGTGAAAAGCCTACATTAGAATAACGTAGTTCAGTAAGCCACCTTTATGTACTTATGTTTCATTCAAGTGTCGTGCTTCTCGTCCTTCACCTTTCTTGGGCAACCGTGAAAGTTATGTTCCAGACAAACATACATACATACTCATTGCACACAAAACTGCTGGTTTAGTCAAGTATTAGGTCTCATCACTCCGTAACACTATACTGCATCAGTGATTTGTTTTGTGAAGACAAATTATTCTTGGGTAAAGGTAGCCTGTAAGGTATCATACGATAAGTATAACTAGGTGTTCAAGACAAAGCTGTTGATGAATTGGAGCCTAGCGGAATGACAAGTTCCACAACATGAGCATTGTTGGAGCGTAAGCGTAGGTATTTCAGTGCCGGCGATTGTTGGTCTTTCTGCTCCACGAATGTGGTTCTTGTTGTGAATTCCTAACATTGCAACACACGATTTTCTTCTGCTGAACAATTCAACACTAGCGTTGTTGGCTAAAAACGCTATTCCCGTGTTAATTCTATGGAAGATTGCGAAATGGTATTTCGGTGATCGTTCCTCCATGGCTCACCAATCTTGAATTTTCTTAGCTTACAGCCATCCCCTCAATAGTCCTTATCACCGTGCAAAACTTCATCAAGATCGGTCAGGTCATCTAGCGAGAGTTTTATCACAAAGAAATGCAGTTTGCTTGTGTGAATGGATTCATATGATTCCTATGTTAATTCTGTGGAGGATTGTGAATCGTATTTCTGTTACAGTTCGTCCGTTGCTTGTCCGATCTTGAATTTGCTTTGCTTAACACGTCTCCTCAATAGTCCAACCATGCCAAATTTCATAAAGACGGTGATAGCAGTCTAGGAGGAGTTCAGTCACACCGAAATGTAGTTTTTGGATACGAAAGGAACAATACCACACACAACTTTATTTTGCTTAACGCTTCATCGCTAGCATCGTTAGCACAAAAATAACGAAAGAAATGCAATGTTCGTGTTTGAATGGATTAACGTGATTCATAGGAAATCTTATTTCAGTGATAGTTCCCCCGGCGCCTCCCCCCCCCTTAAAATTTTTTTTTTTGGGGGGGGGCTCAAAATCATCCCCTCAATAGTTACTACTGCCATGCATAATTTTATCAAGGTGGGACAAGTCGTCTAGGAGGAGATCAATGACAACAATACGCAGTTTTGGAGTGAGAATGGAGCTTCGCTCCGACAACGCCAAGGTGATTTTTCAGAACTTTAATGTTTTACATAAAGGCAAGCTTGCTTTTACCCTCTGATAGCATGAGTAGTAATCTGAGTAGTAATAGCATGAGTAGTAATTACTAATGTAAAGTGCAGAAATCGTGTCATGAACTGTGGCATATTTACATACTTGTAACCACAAGCAATACATACGAGAATAAGAATGCCGTCGCTGGGGAAAACTGTAACATAAATTGTAAGTGTTCTGCAAGGACATTAATTTATTTTCTTATTTTTTTTATTCAAAGAAATAAAACACATGTAACAATTTAAGAATTTTTCAGGATTTGCTCGTTAGTCTTAGACATGTAGGCTACAAAGGCATTCTAGATTCCTTTAATTTTTAACCATAGCTTGAATTAAAAAAAGTTATTTGTGCCTGTATCGCTTTGTGATCAATAGTGGGATCAACCAACTTACGAAAAATATTTTTGTGCTCTTTTAACAGTGCCAATGGCCGGCCAAGGACGCGTCGTGCCCGTGCAGCGTCCACTCCAGACGTTCCTTCTCCTTCATTGTTGGGGGCTTCCCATTCAGACACGCACCTTTTACGCCCACCAAGACAGATGACTACCAGCGAATCGGAGGAGACTGGTGCCAAAGTTGATCCTTCTGCATACCGCGCCATGACCCAAGATGTTACAAACCTTAAAACTATGCTGTACAAGTTAAAAAGAGTACTTAACGAGGTAAGTGGTACATATATAGTCGTACATTACAGCATTGTTAATTTCGTAAATTGATATGGAAACAATTTTACTTTATTGGTGCAGTCAGCAGCTTGATTTCAGGGTCATGATCTTGCCATTTTTGCTTTAAATAAAAGAAAAATTAATAAATTAGTAAATAAAAAGCACCTATGAACCTATTCTAAAGAGTTTAAAGAAAACAGATTACATTGTACCACATCAATCAGCCAAGTCGTCTCCTTGCTTATGGTACCATAACGGTTGTTTGTGAAGATTACTTGTTAACACATTATTTATTAGTCAATTTACACATGACTGTTCTGACCTCCAAAAACTGCAGGGGTAGCCTACTGTTCCTTGGTTCCCCTCCCCCACCACCACAAACCTGGATGCCCTGCTCTTAGTTACCAAATGTGGACAAGGTGGCCAGAACTTTCTTTATATAGTATATGGATAAAGCGTTCCATATTTTAGCTATATGTATATGTTGTTCCCATAGTCTGCTGTAAATCATTAGTAACTTGTCTTACTGCAAGGTGTCTGGAGTGACCCCATACATAGTAGGTCAACGACAACCCGGTTTTGTGCTTGTCATAGTAGGTAATGTTTAACTTAATGCCACAGCATCCTTTAAAATTCGAAGAATCAAAAGTGTCAAGAATAACACCTGATGAAGACAAACGAGAACAGGATGCACACAATTTCAGACAACTAAATGTGGGTTTGTCGAAAATTTGTGATTCTGTTGAAGTAATCCACGTTTCTCGGGGGGTTTTATATTATGTTTAGTTAAGTGGTTTACTATGTCAAAGGTCTCAAAACGGCATTATTTTGTTGTGCACTGCCATTAAAGTAAGTGCTAAATATATTTTAAAAGAACCAGCCGGTTTACACAAGACAGTTTTACTAAGGCATTGATGGCGCGTTATTCCCAAGTGTCCATATTTTAAGAAACATTGATAAAATTGTTTTTTCATCGTGATTTTTTTCCCTCATGTTGTGCCTGTCACATCTTGCATGTCGCTTGGTTTGCCTGCCGATTTTGATTTTACGTATTGTGAAATGTCACAATTGTTAGAATTGACATCACTTTGAATCAATTGCGGTTTTGTGTATACATTACCTTGACTTAGATAGTAGGATAGCGACTAGGATTATTAGTTGTTTTGGAGGATGCATCATTCTCTGCGCTGGATGTATTAGTGGCGTGGATGGCGGTTTCGCGCTCTACTAGCTACCTCATGAAAACTATGGCATCACGCGATAGAAAAAAATGGCGGCAGTTAAGTATTGCTCGTCTGGCACTCCTTGCTGGAACTTGCAACGGCCACCTGCTAGTTTTGATGTTATTGGCTACGATCAGGTTGCCGTGAATTACTAGAAAAGAAAACATAAGAAACGAACGGTGCCGCACACCAAAATTAAACCTTAAACGAATAGTTTCTTTGAGAGCAGCTCAAGCTGATAGACCTGCCGAGCGTGAGCCATACGAGGGGCAGCTACGCTGTCTTCCCTGCAAGATCGAGCACGAACTGCCACAGCTCAGCGGTCCTTTGGTGAGGTTTTTCTGTATGAACACCTATCATTGTGCTGCATCACCAGCACATTCTGTCGTCGTCTTCTGTCTCGTGCTGCAGTCAAGCCAGAAGCCTACTAACGTGAGTTGCACAGCCAAGGAAGCAGGCTGTCTGTTAGAAAGTCGCATCTGCTCCCAACCAACTAATAAATCTTAGCTGTGTTTATATAAATTGAAATCCCTCCCTCCACCTTCTGGGAGGCAGTATAGTATCAGCTCTACTGGATGGTGCCACTTGCAGTCCTCGGGAGGTGAGGGGGGGTGCCGGCAGCGTTATATTGCTTTCGGGTCTTTTTTGTTTTGTAATTGGTAGTAGCAAGGATTTGGCGAGCAAGCTGTAGATGCAAGTTGTTCAAATGTGTGCAGTAATTTCCCCAGAGTAGGGAAGGATCAGGAAATCACAAGCAGAACTTGCAACCCACTCTACATGAGATTGGTTGAACAAGTAATTATTTTCTTAGCACGTTTAAATAAGAGGTTCCTGTGTTAAAAAACTCATCCAAGTCTTGATATTATAAGTGATTATATCAGGTGAAATGTATCGATTCAGCTTTTTATGTGTTGTAGCTACGTACGTATTGAATTTAGCAGTTTGTGGTAAAATTTTAAAGGGCAATTACGTCTATTTCGACATGCATGTTTTACTTTTGGGTCACTTACACAATAACTAAACACAAGTATTGCGGTAAGAATACGTTACATACGTCCGATAACAACAATTTAATTACTGCAACACCGAAACATGATACGGAGACCACCATTGTTTTGCTGGAACGCGCAAAAATTAATGCCAACAGATGGTACTTATCAATTTCGACTCGCAGCTGACTGAGATAGCTCTGTTGGATGTGAATAGCTCAAGCAACCGACAGCACTCAACAAACAATAAAATGTGATATCGTGGTATTAAACTAAACACATGCCTAAATACGCCCACACATCAAGTTTACATGAGCGTTGGCAATTAATAACACTGGTTTAACCACACCAGAACGAAAACCATCATGATCGTGCAGTCAAGAACGAGACTTCTATAACGTTTACAGAACCATACGACAAAACATTAAACAGCAATTACATCCATTTTGTGGCTAGTTAAGGCCGTCGTGTGCTTCAGCTACTCACAGTCAACGGAGCTATCTCAGTTGGCTGCGAGTCGAAATTGATAATACCATCTGTCGGTATTAATTTCTACGCGTTCCAGCAAAACAATGGCAGTACCCATTACATGTTTTCGTGATGCAGTAATTAAATTGTGTATCGGACGAAAAATATTCTTAATGCAATTCTTGTGTTTAGTTATTGTTAAGTGATCCAAAAGGAAAACATGCATGTCAAAATGGATGTAATTGCTGTTTAATGTTTTGTCGTATGGTTCTGTAAACGTTATAGAAGTCTCGTTCTTGACTGCACGATCATGATGGTTTTCGTTCTGGTGTGGTTAAACCAGTGTTATTAATTGCCAACGCTCATGTAAACTTGATGTGTGGGCGTATTTAGGCATGTGTTTAGTTTAATACCACGATATCACATTTTATTGTTTGTTGAGTCTTACAGGTTAAATTTGTTCTAATACTTTTTTTTAATATTGTGATTTTTTTCTTCCTTGTTTAATTTTCATTATCGACTTGAATCCGAAATTAAATATTTTTTGCTTGCCGATTTCAGCATGTTGGATCAATTTAAGTTGGGAACAGGAGCAGAATCCCTACTCCATCCAATTTTTAAAAATTTTTTTATGAACTAAGAATTACGTGTTGAATAAAGTTTTCCTTTTCCATTTTTGGGGCAAAGGCACCATATGGCCATGATGAACGGTCAAAGTTGCCCTTTGCAAGTTTGGCTGTGACGTTGTCCGTGTTGCCAGCAGGAACTTGATGGAGGCTTGGTGGTGCCTCGGATGGAAGCATGAAACGGCAAAAGTCCAGCAAGCAATTAACGCGGGCCAAAATTTTGGGAACATAAGAATAACAGCAGCGCCTCCAGCTCAGATATTTTCCCCTAAATTAACTTAAGAATTGCATTGTGAGTGGAACACTGGAGGGTTGAGGTACCATGCGGGGAAGCATGAAGCGGGTGAAAGTTCGACAATTAACGTGACGAAAAATGAAATAAAAACCCTACCTTAAGGCGTTCCTGCCAATTGAGAATCATGAAATATGCTCACCTACCTTTGGTTCTACTTTTTTCATTTTCCGCGTTCAGCGGCACTGCCAAAATGCTCCGTCCAGTTTCATCAAACATACCTGCTCCATTTTACTGCGTATTTTGCTTGAAGGTTTCTAGTATCTATTCCGCTTATTTTCACATTTTACGGAGGTTGGAATCGGAAAACCACAATTTAAGCCCAACAATACCCGGAGACGAGGAAGCATTATCATTTGATGGATATGGTAATTCGTACGATCCCACATATAAGATTAGTATAACGTTTGTATTGTGTAATGGTACTGGTTATTTAGGTAATGCAATCGGTAAAAGAGTAGAGGAGCTAATTGATAAACAGAATGACACATTTTGTAAAGCGCTGTACATATAGATTTAAATTTTTAAAAATAAGTGTTCTATTGTGGACTTGAACCGACGCAACATCAACAGTTAGCAGCGCAATGGTTAAGACTTCTTGGCTATCGGACCTAATCGAAGTGCAATGTTTAAAGTAATACTGAAGCTTGAGATTTTTACCCCAGAGTTTCTGTGGCGCTTCACCACGTTCGTTTGAGTCTCTTCGCGGAAACGCATTGATGCTTCGCAGAGTCTACTTTTCTACAATTTCTGAGGGCCAAACAAAGCCTTTGCCCCAAAATAGGAAGGAAAAAAGTTGTTCAGCGGATCACTTGAGGCACATAATTCTACCACACCGAGAGGGGGACGGGAGAGGAGTCGGGATTCAAGCTCTAAGCCTTAAGTTCTTTGTTGCCTTGCATGTCTTGAGTTGTATATGATTTTGCATGTCGTTTCTGTAAAGCGTCCTTTTTCATTGGTTTTGTATTGGTCAATTTTGTTTATTTCTTTTGTCACTAAGATGTGGCCTTTTTTGTTTTATTTTTGGGTTGCATGGTGGTGTTGACACGTCAACAGTCGACTGGCAGGGTAAGCTATCACTTGTGCCTTGTTATTGCTTGTCAAGTCTTTTGTCTTTCTCTTCTCTTTTACTTTCACTACCGTGATTGCTTGTGTAAGAATTTGAGTTTGGGGACTATTTATATTCGTCCTTAACCTATGGATCAGCTTACCTCGGTACAACATTATTCAACAGGAGTTTATCAGCAAAATCGTCCATGCGGGTGGGTGGTTTTTTATAATTATTTTTTTTATCAAAATTTTAGCAAATAACGTTAAAAAAACTTTTCAAGTCAAGATATGAACAAGGGCAAATAACTTTTTTTTTTTAATTTACCTTTGAACTCAATAGTTTTATGTCCTTTTATGCTGAATACAGGGAACAGGTGTCAGCTGAACAGGACATCACAGTGATACGAAGCCACGTAACATAATTATTGCATGCAGCAAAAGTTTCACCTAGTGGGTAAAAAAGATGTCAAGTGGGTGGCCCTGTAAAACAAAATACATTTTTTTTGCTCTTAACACCAGACAAAAAATAACTCGTGTGTCTATTCAATTTGTGGAAATACTAAGATGTCAATCGTGTTTCTTTTTTTTTCGCAAATTGTTAAAAATGGCAATAATTAAATAATCGGTTACAATCAATCTGCTTTCACCCATGTCTAGACAGACTGTTCCACCCTTGTTTGGGTTCGTCATTAGAGAACACTCTGTGGATGAGAGCATAGGCACCTTAATAAGCCTAAATCTGGGTGTCTAACATCCAGTGGAATAGGGATGCACTGAATACAAAATTTGCCGAATACCGAATATATAACCGAATACTCAACTTACCGAATATACAACCGAATAGTTAACTGCCGAATACCGAATGCCGAATATTCGGCACCAAACAATTTACATTTTCGACCGAATTATTAGGTTCTATGCCGAATAATGGCCGAATAGGCCGAGTACTTGTAATTTAGACATATTTGATCATTTTTCCTTCTTTTAGAAATTTCAGAAGACAATTCCTCACAAACCAAAAACTAAATGCTTAGCTAAACGTTCTTACGTTGACACAATTGCATAAATATATACTAAAAAATATTCGGCCGGATACCAATAAATCTTACACTATTAGGCCGAAAACCGAATATCACTATTCAGCCAAATTCAGTATTCTGCCGAATGCTGAATATCACTACTCGGCCAAAATCAGTATTCGGCCGTATACCGAATATCACTATTCGGCTACTTGAATTTTTGGCCGAATACCGAATAATTACAGAATATTCAGTGCATCCCTACAGTGGAATTCAGCCCCATACAAGCAGTAGTTTCTACTTTAGCTTGCTGAAGTCAGTTCGGTTTTGAGCTTATTATTTAAGTAACGTAAATGATTTAGAAATGTTTGCATGTAGATCATTCCCTGTTTTTGATATAGATGCAAGCATTTTCAATTATCTAAGCGCTACTGGAATTGCTAGCCAAGACTCATGGTTAAGCCAGTAGATCTTTGTCAAGTTGCTGCTGGTATAGTCCATAATTTCATTTGCTGTTTACCATTTATTTCATTGCAATAACTAGTCACGCTCAGTTAAATATGAGCAGTGGAAATGTTGACTTCTCTGCTGTGCAGTGTTATGTATTAGTTTCTACAGGTAAGCATTTACACCCGAGGCCGAATTCACAAGAGGGCAAAAGGGCAAAATTCCCCAGGCTTCCTCCCATTCAAACCCTCCCCCCTTCCCCCTTTATAAAAGAATATAGTATTTACAAGATAGTGTTGTAAGAAGCAGCGTGATCATAAAATTAGTCGTGCATAATTACAAACGTGCCGTAATGAAAATTATTTCCTCGGGAATGTGTGAATGACAAGAGCGAAACGAATACGGTTTCAGCAAGCGAAATAGCATTAACTTCAGCTGGTTTGGGGCACCACTCAACTGCACCCGGCCTAGGCCAATTTTTACCAATTGATCATTTAATATCAATTAGCTCTCACCCACAAAGATCTCTAGACAGACTTATTTCGTCCTTGTTTGGGCTCATCAGTAGAGAATACTTTGCTGATGAGAGCTAGGCTCCGCTTGCTAGGGCAAATGACAAGGGCGAAATGAATATGTTGCACCAAGCGAAATGGCAGAAATTTCTGCTAGTTTGGGGCTCCACTCAACTGCACCCGGGCCTAGGCCAATTTTTACCAATTGATTATTTAATATCAATTAGCTCTCACCCACAAAGATCTCTAGACAGACTGTTTTGCCCTTGTTTGGGCTCGTCAGTAGATAATACTTTGCTGATGAGAGCTAGGCTCCGCTTGCTGGGGCAAATGACAAGGGCGAAACGAATATGTTGCACAAAGCAAAATAGCAGAAACTTCTGCTGAACCAGGCAGCCGTATGAAACTTCTGAACCAGCCCTTGTCATTTCCCTAGCAAGCATAGTCTAGCTTTCAAACCACAAAGTATTATCTACTGACGAGCCCAAACAAGGGCGAAACAACCTGTCTAGAGATCTTTGTGGGTGAGAGCTAATTGATATTAAATGTGTGAATAAAAAGTATGTGCCGTATGCCGGATATTTCAGTGATATACCGTAAAGTGCTTCAGCTTCTGGGGCTCTGCCCTCTGTGGAAGTTAGCAGTGCTCCCGTAGGCTCCCCAGCTTAGTTTGCTTAGCTCCCTCGCAACATATTAGCCACTAAAGGGGCTGGAATTGCCATGTCCCCCAGGTATAAATTTGGCCTTGGTAATGCCAACCAACAACAGAATTTTGTAACAACAGTAAGCTGCTGTGTTTTGTAAACAAAGCGGCACGATTGACCAATCGGCTCCTTGCTACACCTGTAAAAATGCCCAATATTCATTTAACTGTGACTGACCTCTAACAAATATTCGTATGTTGTGTCCTCCTTTTGTAAATCAATGTAAAACTTCACTTTGTATTACTTTTCTTAGGCTGAGACACTCAATCCTTTCGAGTCGCATCTCCTAAAGGTATAAAATTTATGCTTATGTCAATTAAGTCATTGTTTTTAGCTGCGTGGTTCCTTTGAGTAAAGATCATGTTTTCATTTTTACTTGTAGAATGGCCTATTCCATAACCTGGCACACAATGACCCTCCAAGAGGGTGTGGTGTCCAGGAAGAGAATGCCGATCGTTTGATCCAGCCCGAAGATATACAGCAGGTAAAAGATAGAAAATTTGAAGTAGGTAGCCCAGTTTCATTAAGATATTTTCAATTGTTTTCAGACAAAACATTGTAAAGCTGCATAGGACATAGTAGATGGCTTTACAGACCCTGAACAAATTTTTGTTCGGGGTCTGTAAAGCCACCTACTTCCTATCTTTACTTGCTATCTACTGATTTTTAAAGCCTAGGCCGTTCTGAATCGCACGGTCCCTAGCACCCCATTCTTTCATTCTATCAACTCGGCTATGCTTTGCTCGAGTTTCCAGACATCTCTCAAAGCTTGTGGCGTTCTTTGGACTTCAGTGTTTTTCAATAACGTTTAATCCTGGTATTATAATGAGTCTGTAATTTGGAAGAAACCCCTTCATCATTACTTAACTCCCACTCATGCCAACTTGACTCTCTCCAAGCCAATGTTTGGGGTGGGGCCGGGGGTGAATGCTCCTCCTCTTCCTCCTCCTCTTTTCTCCCCCCGCCCCTTTTTTTTATATTTTTTTTTTGGGGTATTAAAAACCAGTCTGAAAATGGTTTGGGCATTTACCGTAATGGAACTTATGCTCAAAATCCAGCAGTATCCCCATTTACCCGAAAGCATTATGTACTAATTTCCTTTATTAAGGCCTAAAAGGCCTACACTTCAGTATGATTGTAGGCCAACCAATAGCCGAAACATAATTAGGCCCCTACTGCTAACCAATAGCCGAAACATAATTAAACCCTCATACTACCAATTTGTTTTACTCCTTTCCGTCAGTTTTCTCACTTGTTTGCAATAATCTCAAAAACGCGCTGCTGCTGTCAATGTTTTGATTGTGTTGCGAGCTTTCATTAACAAAGATTTAAAATTAACTTACTTGTAAAGAAGTTGCTGCCACAGTTTTCATCACCTTGGAATGCGTTTGTCGATTTAACTGAGTCACTTACGATTACTTGCTCGTCACTGTAGTTACCATCAACTTCCAGTCAGGGTTCATACCAACCTGGAAGTCAGGGAAAATCAGGGATAGTCAGGGATATGAAATACGGTCAGGGAAAGTTAGGGAAAAAATGGAAAATTGGCAAAAAGTCAGTGATAGTCAGGGATTTTTTTAATTTAAAAAATGGGGCAAGAATGTAGTAGCAAAGCAAGTGGAATTTGCGAGACCACACGGTTCATTATAAAAACGAAATTCTAAAAAAACCAGTACATTGTAATAACGAACTGGTTTTTTTTTTGGACCGTTTTTTTCATTTTTAGAATTTGGTCTTTAGAATATACTGTGTGGTCTCGCAAATTCCAGTTGCTTTGCTACTACTTTCTTGCCCCATTTTTTAATTTAAAAAAAATAGGGGAAAACGTGCAGTTGCCATCCAGATGAAGTTATGATGCCAGGCTTGCAGAGTGACCAGTTGACTCTGTGTAATTACAAAATTTTTTAAAGTAGAAGTGTTTTGGTCAGGGATATTTGAAGAAATAAGTCAGGGGAAATCAGGGATAGTCAGGGATATTCATTTTCAGATACGAGTATGAACCCTGCCAGTTGAGAGCGCATAAATGTTGAGCTCCTGTGAGCATGCTCAGCAGTGGCTTCCTATTGGTTTGAAACATGTATCGCAGTGTTAGTTATCATTTATGTAACATCAATTAAAAAAACGAATAGGAGGGTTAGCTTTAGGAGGGTCAGCTTTTACCCGAATGTAAACCTTGTTAAGGTTTCAATGTGTAGTAAGAGGGCGGTTTACCCAAATATGCCCAAGTTTTCAGCTTACGCTATTTCCACCGCTGCACACCCATGTAAACTTTCCATTACTGCTGCACTTATCAACTACTTCCAGCATTGAAAAGCCTAGCTGCTTTGCTTTGCCCAGGTGGCTTACGGCCATAACATGTACCGCCTCTTGTTGCTATGGTACTCCATGGCTAGCAGTAAGACCTTGTTGGGTGGTCTCAACCTTTATTAGGCAGAGAAAAAATGCAATTATCGTCCTCCTTTTGCCTGAAAACAAATCCCAACCAAACACTAATTCGCATGGTCAAGAAGCAATTAAGAAATCAAGCCACTAAATAATTGTTATGCTTGAAATTTGAAACCTCTGTGTTAATATGTATTAAATTATATTTCCACAGTTTTACAAACTTGATGTGTGATGATTTCAGTGTAGTCCTTTTCACGAATTCAACACATTCAAGCTTCTTCATTGTGACCCTATTAATATCTACGTCAATTATTTATTATTGTTACTAACTAATAACAGTTTAGTTCCTCTCTGATCTGGTATTAATTACTGTGATCCCATTTATTTACCTAAATCTTAGTTGCTCCTGTCTTTCTTACACGCCTTCGGTAGAAAGCCTAGTGGGGTGGTATGGGCTTTCCATCATGTTTGCGTTGGTTGAGCTTTTGGACTTCCTCCAAATTTGGCCTTTATGACGTGCACTCACTCTCATGACTCCCCACCCAATTTGGAGTATTGCCTTTCTAAGACATTAGTGCAACCTTAATATACAAGTTGGTTCGAGTAAAGGTCAGGGGCATTTTGCTGTCGACCATATGGTGTTCTCATCTTAGCTGGGAATTTATCTTGGGGTATAACTTGGAAGTCTTGCTGGGAGTTCGTCTTGCTTGACCCACCTGAACTTCTACCTATTATTCATAGGCAAATCTGCAAAACGCTGTAACTCATTCTACTGTGAAACACACTATCGATTCAAAAAATTCACTCTACACTCAGAAACGTACACTTTCATGGCAAAGATGGTCCACTATCTGCAAATTTTCAACTACTTTCTGTAGTCTTCATCAGGCGCCTTAAAAGTTAAGTTCTTGCTCTGTTTAGATTTCGTATTACAGTCTTGTGTATGGTTCGACCACAAAAAGTAGTTGAAAATTTCCAGATAGTGAACTATCTTTGGTGTGAAAGTGTGCGTAGAGTGAATTTTTTGAATCGTCAAATCATGTAATTCCAAACTTAATTTATTGGTAGCGGAGACTTATTAACTTGGTTTGGTTTCCAAACAGCGCTTATTCTAGATAGCTATTCTTAATAACGTTAAAAAAACGAACCATCCTACTTTGAATGTTCGAAAAATTCCAGAAGACAAACTCACGCTAGTCGTCTGCTATTTCCTCAATAGTGTAAATAGCTATTAAAAGATAGGCGGACTATTTTTTCCATCTTTAGTCAAGCAGCCTGTCGAAAATTCGCAAATTTAGTAGGATTTGTTTCTTTTTGAATTTGAACGTGAGTTTGGTCTTCTGGAAGCTATTCTTAGCATGTAGAGTTCTATTTACTTCATTTGCTAATTAAAACCTATGAATGTTAACCTTTGAAACCTTGAGTTAATGCCTTAGAATTATTGATTGATTGCTTGATAATGACTTTTCCTTGTGCTGGTTAATAAATCTCTTCTTCCTTAATGATTTCCCCACACAAACACTGAATGTGACGAAAATTGCTATTAGCCACATTTAGCAATTTTTGTTGCACCTGTTTTGTGCAGGGTGTGTTTTAAAATTTTTTTTTTTTATTTGGATATTAAAGTTGCTGATTGTTTCTACTTGCAGGAAAACACGGATCTTCGGCGCCAAGTAGTTTTTTTACAGCAACAACTTGAAGAGCGGGACAAAACCATTCGCTTGCTGCAACAGCAAATGGTAATGAGTGAGGTGAAGCAATTAATATGATTTCGTTGTTACGCAAAATTTTACAAATTACAAGACAGCAACACACGGAAAAGCCAATGTAAATACGGTAAACAAGACAATCTCCCTTCAAGTAGGGCCTGAAGAAGACAAACGATGTTCAACATCTTTCCACTGTTTGTCCAAAATTCGCCCCTAGAGGTTATTTAGTGATTTTAATTTGAAAAAGCGTATATTTTGCAATGACACATAACAACACAGTTAAAACAAATGGGAGTGAATTAAGGTGAGTTCGCTAATTTGTCGTGGAATGATGCGAATTTGGCAGTCATGGTAGCTTATCACCAAGGCTGGACAGATGCCACATTTTGCTTACACGATTGCAAAACTGGGCGAGTACTGGAAGTCCCATTAACAGTACTGGATATTTCTTTAATGAGAACTGTGAAATCTTTGGCTTGACCAACTTAATTGAGGACTGAAAGTTCAATGGTATAGACCAATTTTTAGTTGTGTGACTTCGTTAGTAAATTTTTTACATTCGGCGTCTTTTTTGGATCTTATTTTTTGTTTTTGTTAAATATTTAATTAAATTGTGCATTGTGTACTTTAAGACCGGAAATAGCTTTGCTACAGCTCTAACGTGTTGCACTGAGTAGACCAACCCAATAGTAGAAGGTCCCTGATGCGCATCATGTAAAGCTGGTAATTGGCTGCAAGGCAAAAGCCTTGTTATTTGTTCTGTTTGGATCTCTGTGCATGAACAAAGTAACAAAGAACTAACAATGACCGTACTGGCCCGATTGTAAGCGGCTCGAATACAAGGCAAATTGCCATTTTGGGCTCATAAATTCACCAACAAAAACGGGCACGATTATAAGGCAGACGATTTTCAGCTAAGATTCTGCCAGTGCCTCTACAACCAGTACGGCGATACCAATACTGATGGTTTGGGTGCCGATATTGGCTGTATCGGATTGGTAATAGCAACTCTGGAACCGTTAAAGATTACGACATGTGGTTTGCGGCGTGTCTCTCAGGAAATCACTTAGTATCTTCCTAGCTTTTTAACTGTTGGTTACTACATAAAAATGTTTTGTATTGGTAATTATTGGACTTTTGCAGAAACTACACCGTTGATGATAAATTGGGACGAAATTTTGGATACCGGTATCGGCAAAATTTTGAAAACCAGTTCGGTATCAGGGCAGCCTTAATAACCAGTGTTGTTGGTATCGTGGCATAATTCGGCCAATGCTGATTCAGAATCATATTTTTCGTCGTATATGGATCTTCTTGTATTAATTGTGGACTCCATAACAATTTGTAATATCCACGTTTGGTTACATTCTAGTTTTTGCTAAATAATTCACAAACTATTTGAGCTACTCATTTCTCATTAGCAGCAATGGATAGCTCTCGAAAAAACGATTTAAATTCTGTATTCAAATCGGTCAAAATTTGGCCGACTTACACATTTGGGCGCGAATATAAGACAAAGATGCAGTTTTAATGGAACACACTTTTAAAAAATTGCCGTCTATATTCGGTCTTAGTACGGTAAATTATAATTTTTTGTTTTATTTTTTTGCAGACCAAGCACATCAGTAGTCCAGTTACTCCTTCCCCTTCCAAAGAACTTTGTAACTCTGCCACACAGACGGAAAAGGTGAGTTTGTTGCAAGTGATTGTTGCCATGTTTGCATTTGTTAACACATAATTATTTTGTTTGCAAAATTAACACACTTTTTTTTCCCAACATTCTTTACTATTCTGCACGTATTTATTTCGTTACAATAAGGTATGGGGTGTTGGCTTCCTAGTAGTACTCGTATCGGTTAAATGAGTGCTTTCTTAACAAAAAGTGGTGCATCAATGAACTGAACAGTAAATATTAAAATATTTACATTACCTTGTCATTGTTGTAACTTGTTAATAAATCAGTACATCACTCTTTTTGCGGTGACGGCATTGTTGGAAGACTCTTCCCCACCGCCGCCAGGATCGGCTTACTTGCTGCTATTTTGTCTAAAACTGCAGTCCCATACTAAGCTGCCGTTTTGTTACTAAAGCTTAGCTAGTCCAACAATGGTTCGCAGATCTAGCTGTTATCAAGTAATCCTTTTTCATTGTATGAATTATCAGCTCGTACGTAATAAATAATAGAGATCACTTGAGCGCGATTCTCTTATATGATAACAACGTTAGCCAGCTTGAATGGGTCACATCACAGGATTGACACAACTTTACCTAATGCTAATTGTTAGGTGATCTTCCGTTGGGCAATTTCTTTGTACGTTATCCATTTAGAAGCAGTAAAAGCAAATTATGAGCTGCCTTGTTTAAACATCCTCAGCTGCCCTGTATGGGCTCAATGCGTGTTCAGCAACAATGCTGCATGCCCAAATTTGGGCTTCACGTTTGTAAGAGTAAGTTCTCGCACTTAAAAGGACATACCTTCTCACCATATTCGAGCATCCTGAGCGAAATAACTTTTGCAATATTTACATAGGTTAGAGTGAGTGTATCAAAACCGTTTCTCACGATGGGAAATAGTAAAATAAATGCCTTTGCAACATTTACATGTGTTTGAAGTAATGTTGCAAAACTGAGCCATACAGGAAAGCCAACCGGGAGGCATGTACCTTTAAAAACTTTAAGGATACCTTCCAATCATGTTCAATAGACTGATGAAAGAAGCAAGCCACAGTCAGTAGATTTGAAGCAAGAAGGACGAATGACGGTTGACAAGACGATGCTGTAGAAATGATAGAGATGAGACAGGAAGAGTGATGACCAGAAAAGGAGTTACCTACCTGAAAGGTCAAAGTGAGAAGTTACAGAAACTACTGAAAAAACTACGGTTCAATATCTGTTTCCGAAATAGAGACGGTATTAAGAAAAATCGTATGAAAAGTCATGGAGTAGTGAGACATATTCGAAGCAAAACGGAAGTGAGAGGAGGCGATGAGAAAACCCTCAGTAGTATTACTAATACGAGAACAGGAGTCTATATAGTACCTATGTGACACAGTCTGTATAGGAAAGACGAGGAAAAGCGTACTAAATTCTTTAAGACTGCATATAACAGACACCAGGAGTGAAGACACAGAAAATGGTGTCGCAGTTCACCGTATGCCTACACAACATCGAATTGAATGGGAGCAAACCAACGAGCTAATGCGATCAAATTCAGCAGGTGCAAAACATCTAAGATGCTTAGTCGTTAGCAATTCTAGCCCATGAAAAGTAGGAAAAAATTAATGAATGTCCAACTGCCAGCTGAGCCGTCAATCGTAAAACTAGTACGAAGAGGCCTTTCTGAGCGACTGTCTACAAAATGGAGGGACGAGCCTGACAAGTACCGGAGGCTACAATCGCGGCCACTTTTGGAAACGCGACAAGCAAGTGTGTTATGTAAAGCCAGAGTGGACACAACCAAGAGCCTGAAGCAGACAGTAGGAAGTGAATGTGACTCCTTTCCTTCAAAACTGTTGAAAAATACCTGAATATTGTTTACTAGTATATTTTATATATTGCAAAAATGAATTTTATTCGTAGTGTTTCTGAGAGCTCTCCAAGCTAACGTTAGCCTTTTTGGTGTGTTCAAATACAGTAGTTATCCTAGCTTCTTGCTTAAGTGTTCACTTTACTGTTTCTTTGGATTTGACCACAAGTCAATGGCGTACCCCACTGCCTGAACAAGGCGCCATTACAAGTAGTCGATTTATATGCTTTTCCTGGTTTTACTTTATTAAGTTGGCCATGCCAGGATTAGCTACTTATAATCTGGAAGTAGTATTTACAGTAGTGCTTAAACTGTGTGAAACGTCTGTTTCGAGCAAAGAGCATGAAAAACTCGAACGAATGCTGTTACTTAATATTGATACGATCTAGTAAATTGGATTTGCCAGTTTCTTCCCCCTTATAGAGCTTCGCTTTTGTCTCTGGATTTAGTTTTTTTTTTGTGTGTTAGGCATTTGTGGTGGTTGTCACAGATTAATGTGAAATCGCATTTTTGTCATACCTTGCAATTTAACTATTGTTTTTCTTTTTATATTTTAATTTAAGTATACACTATAACTGTGTTACAATAAATTTTATTGTGCATTTCAGCCACGGATATCACTGTCCAGTATGTCACAGTCTTACGAGGAATCTTCCTGTGGGACCACTGTCAGGTAAATGGTTTGGGTTACCACAGTATTAAGTTAAATATTCATATCTTGGATTATTGCGGGTTTCTAACAGATTTTGCCTTTTTGCCTATTCCTCTCCTTTTCTTGTGCTTCCTTTTTTGGGATTGGTGCAGTTTCCGTCTTGGGAAGGTACGATCAGTATAAAGTGGCTTTTGGTGATTGAAAGGCTCTCATTAATTAATTAATGCTTTGCCTTGGTGTTCTGCTTCTGCGTCTAGCTTGCACTTTATTTTATGTAATGTATCGTAGCAAAGTAAACACATATGATTTCAAGAAAGAAGATACTTCAACAGGACAGTAGCTTGAAATATCTTGCAATGTTGGTTTGTTTGTTATGACAAATCGGCAGTGTAAATAAAAGTCATGTTACAGTCTGTGCATACAGATTATAAGAGAATGTTATTCAGGGAAAGCAATTAATTTTTGAATAGTTTAATTGCACCGCACTCTTTTAAAAACAAGCTAACATAGTGGCAAAGATGTGTCGATACATAATTGAAGTAGAAATGTTCTAATGTTGGCATCTGACATCGGAAAATTGCCTTTTTTTTTGGATACGTTGGTTATCGGACATAAGCATCAGTTTTCAACAGCAGATGTTAAAACATTGTAAATCCACAATTTTATTAAATCATTTTGTGAAAGATGTGCCTATAATTAATTTCTAGGTACTAAGTTTTAGGTCAACAGAAATTTTACATTTTGAAATCCTCATAATTATTTTTGACTCCGTGAAAAATGAAACTTGGTATCAGTATCTGAATCGGAGGTATCTGAATCGGATATCGCTAATGTTTTTTCAAAATCGCAGTTGGATATCAAAATTGGACAATGTTTTTTCAGCACGTCGGTGCATCTTTGAATTGAAGAACAAATACGAATTTCCATCTTGGAAGCCTCAAGTTGGCAGAATTCACAAATCTTAGCCATGCATAAAGTTTTCAAAATGCCACGTCCCTTCTGGTTGACTCTTAAATGTTGGTTTTCTCCCTCCTAGCAACCTATTGAACGAGAACTAACCTAAGAGTCAACCATAAGTAACGCAGTGTGTTTTCCAGCTCGGTTTTGAAAACTGAGGGTCGACATTTGGCGGATGTCCGAAAAGTCACGGTATAACAACCATTTTAAGTATTGCAGCCAAGTAACAACCGAGTGACAATGGAGAAAAATACATAATAATTGTTGGGCAAGGTACAGCAGGGCTCATCACCATTATCAGCAGCAACCAGTTTACAGAGTAACAATTTATGCGCATGAGAACCATGAAACCGTGTATTTGTGCACAATTTCGCTGCACAAGAAAAATCATTACTGCCATGCATTTGTGCTTGCTGGTGTTGTTTTTGAAGTTTATTCAGCTTTGCTTTGTTCTGGTTGGATGTATTCACTAAAATGCTTTTTTTCTTTCCTTTCTGCTGCATTAACAGATATATAGCGTAAGTATTGTTATACGCACGAGTTTGATTGAACAAAACATTGCTCTTGAACGGTGTGTAGTGAGTCTTGCTTTTGTATTTTTAGTTCTAATGGAATCGAAGCATCGGAAGACTCGTTGGATCGATGTGGAAAGGTAATTGGAATATCCTCTTAGGACTTTACCGATAATGACTGGGAAGTTGAATTTTCTACCGGGCATCATACGGTATAAAAATTATCTATCGCTTTTTGATTCTTAATTATCGACTGAATCGGGACCTGAAGCCGAATCTTAAGAATCTGTATTTGATAAGATTCTTGCAGACATGACATTATAAGAGTCTTCAAAACTTACACATTGTTATTGACATAACGATATGTGAAAAAACCTCACAAATTCTACATTTAAGAAGCCTATAAGCTCTTAACTTCAATTCCTGCTCCCTGGTAGTGTTTGCATTCCATTGGGGCAGGTGGCTTCCACCCTCGACATTGTCTGACTGGACCCCTTAAGGCCCTCAGTGCAGCTCCTGAAAGCGATTAGCTAGAAGTGATCATTAGAAAGTGGGGATCACTAGCCGTGCGGGAGGGGGTGATTTGAGTCGCATGATGCGCCGATATTTCTGCCAGCATGAGCATAGAAGAATATAATGGAGTGATCATTAGAAAGAGGGGATCATTAGCAGTGGGAAAGGCAGGGATTTGATTCACAGAATGTACTGATTGAGTGAGCAAAGGAAACGAAAATCAATGTTTGTTTGCCAGTTTGCGCATCAATTTGAAGAAATTTAATTCGGTCAAACATGCATGTAGACTACCATACCTAACCAGTGTTGTAGACCGTGCATTCAACACCAGCTGTATAATAAAAATAAAAAAAGATTTGCGCTTAGTTCTAATTGGTTATGCTACTTTTATTAACGTATTTTACTGAATAAGAACACAAAGAATACAATGTTACGTTTAAAAACGTCTAGATTCATACTCTGGAACGTAGCAGACGACATTACTTACGTACGGAGGAAAATACGCACATTTCCAGACAGGCAAGAACGATATAACAGTTCTTGGCGAATTTTCGATAGTCAATTTCGATAGTCGATTTTCGATAGTCGGCTAGGTTTCTCCATCAACAGCAAATTGACTATCGAAAATTCGCCAAGAATTGTTATATCGTTCTTGCCTGTCTGAAAATGTACGTATTTTCCTCCGTACGTAAGTAACAATGTTACGTCTTGTACACTTAGATTTTAAAGGAAAAGATGTAAACATGAACTCGAATTTTCAAAGTAAGCAATGTGTCATTTAAAAAAAGAATGCAATAAAATTGGTAGCAACAGGAAGTACGTCTTCTGCTATCTGTAGTCTGGTTCAATGAATGGGACAGCTGCATCGCATGCGGATATGCCCACTTCCTTTTTCCACTTCCTACCATGAAAATTTAAAGGTCGTCATCTGGGCTCGGGGCCCCGGCAGGGTCCACTCGCGCCCTTAGCGATGGGCGAGTAGCCGACCTGGCCAGTCTGACACTATCCCTCGATTGCAACTGTAAGCATAAGTTGCCGGATTCCCACGTAATTAAGCTGACGACTTTTGTAAATTTCCATGGCGTAGGTTTCAAGTCCCATCCTGACATTTTTATTTGTTTCATGGAAATTTATTCGGGTGGTTCTCATCCCAGTTTGTAAGGTGGCTGTGCAAGGTTATGAACAATTTACACTGTGAAAGTGGGCGAATGCTGCTCAGAAATTTGTCCGATAAATTTTATAGACTACCTAAACAAAATAAATACCGTATATCAAAAATGGCTGGTAAGCCTAATTAATTCGGTAAAGGGGGGAGGATTCCAAATCAACACAGTGGTTTGTTTATGACCTAGTTAGCAAAAGCAAAATTATAAAATACTTCCACAATGATGCTCATATCCATAATTATTGTCAAAAAACGAATCCAGAAAAAAACCAGCAGGCAGGGATAATATTTTTATTTAGGAGACGTCTTCAGGAAAAATTCATGTATACTACTACCACAAGAGAGCACTCAGTTGTTTGTTAAATTTTCGGTGAAACCCTATCACCTTCATCAAAACCACCACCAACAAAACTTTATAAAAAGTTGTTACTTCACACATCAAAGGCGTCAGTCCAAAGGAGCCACTTTCAAACGGGCTAGACTCGTGCACCACTGATCTTCACCACCCAATTGTCTGTATAACTGGAACGCCCACTGTTTGTCAATGAGGGAAACCAGCTCAGGCAGCTCAAGTTGTTTAATGCTATCGTAGGCATCCCGTGTAACATTCATAAGGGGCACTGTATTGTATGTGAACCTGTTGAACAGCAGTGAGGCTTTGTTTATTGTGTGCCCTGCAAACAGTGCAAAGCAGTCTATGCAGGGGAAAATCACCTTTGGATCGCCTTAAAGAGCATGTGGACGCTGTCAACAACGGTGAACGAAAAAACAGGATTTTCGTGCACCACAACTGCGAACAACATGACATCTGTTGGGAAAATACATCTGTACTGTTTAGGTCCAAAGTCCTACACGATGGCCATCTTCGTTTTATTCAAGTCATTGGCAATCGGCAGTTTCAAACACAATGCAGTTCCCCTTCCACATGCCCCGGGGGGGGGGGGTGCCTACGATGACATTAAACAGTTTGTGCGGCCTGAGCTGGCCTCCCGCCTTGACGAACAGTCAGTAATCCAGTTGTAACAATTGTGTGGTTAAGATCAGTGGTGCACGAGTTTAGCATGTTTGAAAAAATAAAGAATGTTCAAGTCACCTAAGTTGTCGTTTTTTTTCAAAACATCTAATTTGCTGTATTCGTATTGTTACAAAATGACAATGTGCATTAATTTGTTTGTGAAGTAAGCTTCTGAATGTTGCACTAGGAAAGTGTTAAAATTGCTATTGCTGTAGGAAAGAGGTTGGTAAGATACCTCGAAGTATCACTCGTACATAGTTCGAAACTCATTTTTGCACACTTTCAAAATGAAGATATTAATAATACCTTGCAAATTTTCGACAGAAGTACTTCTGCTTCCTCAGGCACCCTAAGTTTTTGGCTTTTGTACATCGACACAACTGGCTTTTCGAACTTGGCAACTTCGTTCTAAGTTAGAGCATCATATTGTTGATCACTTACTCATATCTGGTCCAACTTCCTGTTCCTGGAGCGCCTAACCGATAAGCTTCTTTAGCACACTCTAACATTGGTGTTTTTCACAGATGAACGGTCATGCACTGCTGTTTTTTTTCCGGTACCAATTGTTTAAAGTGCTGATAGGAATGCAGTACAAAAAGCCAAAATGGGTTATATTTTACCTTGGATTATAATATAAATGTGTTGGAAGGCCAGTAGCCCAGTATTACGGTGTTTTCTAGTGAGGTCGTTCAAACTTCTTTTACATCTTGTAAATTACCCGAGGGTTTATTTTTTTAGTGGTGCGGGTTACACATGCGAAATTACGGTACTGATACTTTAATTGCAGTATAACGAAGGTTTTTATGAATTCGGTAATTTTTGTAGTTTACTAAAAGTGGTGTCAGGCAATCCCTAATATTCCTTGAAAGCTTTGTTGTAAAACGTTGTGTTAGTGGAAGAGAAGGTAGGGAGGGCTGACAACAACAGCAAACTTACACTTTAACTTTCGAATCCTGTAATGCTTAGCGAATAACACATTTTTTGTATGAGGTTTGCAACAAGTCGGGTAGTTAAAACTTAGTATAGCTATTTTCGAACACTCAAATACTGTTTTAAGAGAAGCGATTTATTATCAAAGTGGGAAATGACAAGGGCGAAACTAATACGGTTTCAGCAAGCGAAAGAGCAGAAACGTCTACTTGTTTGGGGCTCGGACAATTTTTACCAATTGATCATTTACCGTAAATCGCCTAATAAACGCTCTGACATTGCTAACGCCCACCCCCCAAAAATACCTTGAGGTCAGAAATCGTATAGTAGCCTTATTAACGCCCCCCCCCCCCCCCACCCAAATTTTTTTTTTAGTGAATCGGAAAATTGATTAAAAGTTTACCGAAATCAACGAAAATATTCATAAATTTAACGAAATCAACATTTAATCCAACACAAAGATATCTAGACAGACTGTTTCGCTCTTGTTTGGGTTCGTCAGTAGAGAATACTTTGTGGAGGAGAGCTACGCTACGCAGACGTTTCTGCTCTTTCGCTTGCTGAAACCGTATTCGTTTCGCCCTTGGCATTTGCCCTAGCAAGCGTAGCCTAGCTCTCCTTCACAAAATATTCTCTATTGACGAGCCCAAACTAGGGCGAAACAGTCTGTCTAGAGAATAGAGATCTTTGTGGGTGAGAGCTAATTGATATTAAATTATCAAAGTGGGCCACCATGCTCATAAACCAAACAATAAGAGAAGTGATTTATTATCAAAGTGGGGCGCCACGCTCATAAACCAAACAATATTCAGTTATTCATTAGCATACCAAGGAATTTTTCTTTTTAGTTTGTAATAATTGTTTTTCTTTTTCCCAAGGGGCTTGGCCACACATCGCCACTGGTGGTCACCGATATGACCCGTTCTTTAAGTTCGCTGTCCAATGACTCGCAACAACCTCATCTCCCTACGCAAGCTTTCTTGGATCGACTTCCGTCGCCCCCAGAGCGTTCTGCTTCTGCTGTCGAATTGAGTCCTCGCTCTAAAACCAACCCTTCCTCATTAATGAAGTCTCCTAGACCACCAGTGCGCACGTTGGACTCAGTTCGATCGTCTTCTGCCCACAACCGGTCCACTGATGCTGTTTCGTCGGGGGCTGCGGGCGTTGGCTCTCACCTTAGTAACAGTCGAGAGTCATCGTCTCCAACTGGTTCACGGTCCCGTATTGCTGTTCGGGTTCCCTCATTTCGTGGTGCTACATCGGCGGGTACGCAGCGTCCCAAGATGGGTACAGTAATGAAAACAAACACATCTGTAACCAAAGCAACAGTATCTACGACCGGCGCTAAGCGGTAACGACTGTCTCGTTGTAGTGGAAATTGTTAATGTATTTGGAACAGTTACACAATGTCTACTTAATAGCTTCTGCTTGATACCAACGTGAAACCAGCCAGTGTTGAGATTGTCCGCAGAATCTGTTATC
Source organism: Lithobius niger (assembly GCA_023313725.1). Classification (NCBI taxonomy): domain Eukaryota; kingdom Metazoa; phylum Arthropoda; class Chilopoda; order Lithobiomorpha; family Lithobiidae; genus Lithobius; species Lithobius niger. Next base: position 21,150 of record JAHWFP010141212.1, on the reverse strand, counting down.
CGTGTTTTATCAAATACACTGCTTACTTGAGTTGTAATGTGGATTGCCGAATGAATTGAAGCAAACACTGCAGTTTTAACTCCTTTTCTATTCTAATCTAGCATTTAAAGAATTGCCGTATTCATTTCAGAACTGTTCATTTCCAACAGCATGGGTTTAAAATTACTACCTTACATCGTCGTATTCTTGACATCTTTTAGAGCTAATCTTGTGTAGTGTAAGTTACAAACGTAAATTTAGTTGAACTTTCTGATTAATAATCTTCCCAAACTTCTGTGTGACCTGCATGTTGCGCTTTTTTTCTTTCTTACATTAATTTAATATTCCAGAACAAAAATAGTAAACAACACTACACCACAAAGGATGAACAATTCTGGCCACCTTCTTCAGAAGTGTCAACAAGACATTCAAACTTCGGTTATATCATATTGGATTCTGAAGTCGAATTTGCCTCATCACTCAGGGCCCTGAGTGACGCGGCAAATTCAAATTCGAATTCGGATTCGGACATGATGTGATCGAAGTTTCGTTTTCCTGCTGACTCTTCTGAAGAAGGTGGACGCTGTCATTTTCCACTGACAGAAAATTGTTCATCTGTTTTTTTTTTTTTTTTTTTTGGTTCAGTGTTGTTGATTGTTTTTGGTGTGATGTCAATGGAGCGCACAGTAAACACCTGTTGTCGGTATTTTGAGTTATTATGCTAGTGTAATATTAAGTAGGCTTATTGCCTTTCACTGTATACATACCATACTTTAAAACCTAAACTAGTGTTTTTACATAGAGGAGTTGACTATTTTTTAAAACTTAATTTGATTTCAAAACGTTAAGTGCAGATTTTACTGTATATTGTGAAAATTAGTAGATACTGACACTGTCAGTAGTATCAAAATGGTAATGGAGTTACGATAAAAGTTGTACAAATACGCTCAATCTCAACCTACGGAAATTCCGTACAACGCCGCAAATTTGGACAGTTCTTTTCAGAGTTTGATGTTGTTATCACTCTTCCAACACAAAAGACAAGATCGATGTGCAAACAGAGATCTTAGTTACCTAAGAGGGCTTGAGTCCTTAGGTATTTAGGCACACGTAAAAGAAGACTTCGAGCTGATGAACATCCAGGCCCCGTCGGCACCTGGGATCCAGTACCTTGTAAGAGAAGACTTCCACAAGTGACTCACGAGCAGATGAAGTAGAATGAGCTAGATAAATATCAGAGGCCCCAGCGACCGCCAGTTTCAAACAAAACCAACTAGAAAGCAACAACATCAACCTCTGAAAAGAACTGTCGAACATTTGCGGAGTTTAATTGTGCAGAATTTCCGTAGTTTGGGGTTGAGTGTATTTTTACAACTTTTATCGTTATGAACTCTTAAAGTAACGTGCAAAATCGTATTGATAATAAATTGGCTATGAAACATCGATTTTATTTAGCTTCGTGATGTTCAAATTTGCTCTGCATTTTAATGGCAGTATTTGACTGATTACGGTAATTCTGTGTATCCTTACTCTGTGAGTCATCTCATCCTAACGCTTTTCAATAGTGCTAATAGACGCTTCACATACACTCTTATAAGTAGTAAGGGTGAACGAGTTGGGATTAGTGTGACGTAAAACTGGCCGCAACGTGGTTTTTATATGAAAAATAAAGTCACATTTTTACAATCACTAACTATTTGTTGTTAGGTAGCGCAAATATCTTAAGACAGATTCCCCTATCCCACTGTTCAACTTAAGTTTAATTTTAAAGGACGAGTTTTCAGTGACTCGTTAACTGCGAAACGGATTCATATTTTTTTTTTATGATAGGCCTTCTCCCTTAATGAATAATCAATCCAGTACCCCACAAGTGGATAAAAGTAACCTAGCTTACGCACTACAGCTGAGTCCTGCTGCCATCGTATTGTACAGTTTTTATTTAGTCACCAACTTAATTTTTATTATTATATTTTAACACGAGACTTGTACTAAAATATTTTTAGCTGTTTATTTTTGCATAATGTTTTTTTTCCAAAAATTATTAGAAATTTATACGAGTTGATGATGGTTTAGATACAGATCATTGCTGGCTCTGCCATTGATTTTAGCGCTGGCTCTGCCTTTGATTAGCGTGAAGTCTGTGTTTAGTTGTTAATACATCATCTTTGCTGATTACATTTCGTTCCCTAGTACAGCAAACAAACCTTAACTTTTATTAGTCGCATTTTCTAATTCGAAAGCCGATCAAGTGGTAAAAACTTTGGTGGCTTTAGCTCCTAATGCCCATTGAACATTTTTGGACAAGGCTTGCCATTCTACTGTCCAAAAATTTGTAAGCAACTTTCCAGCATTTGTGCAAGAACAGTTGGTTCGTTGGGGAATTGGACCAAAAGTAAGGATCGACCTAATCTGAACCAGCTCTGTTGCTGGATTGTTGGGATTTGGATTCAGCAAAATTGTAATGTCAAACTAAATGCACGAAAAGGTCGTCTGCTACTATGAGAGTTCTCCATAAAACTTAAACAGATTCGTTTAAAAAACTCATTCTCACAAAAAGAATACACGCACTTAATGTTCGCGAATTTTCGACAGTCATTAAAAAAGTTATCGAATATGATTGAGACGGTCTTCTTCAGGAGTTGGACTGTTTTTTTTTCAACACCTTTTAAGGACTGTCCGCGAATATCGAACTGATTTTTTTTTTAACTTCACAAATATTTAGCGGATTTGGACACTCGAATATACCATTCGAAGTTTTTTTTCGTCAGCTTTCCACTGGAGCTAGTTTCAGTTGGATAGCATAAACTCTTCATAAGTTATAGGGGAAAAAGCAACAGATAAGTTTCAAAAAATTGTTCCTTGTTTTGTAACGTTTTACCTAGTCTTTGACGTACTGAGGTAGAGATGAAATTAAGTCAGTATAAAATACAAAGGAGTGAAACAAAAGTTTTTTGGACACGGCTAGGATCCGGATTGGGCCCAGCAAATCTCCGCTCTGGATTTGGTAGATATTGATTCGGTCGACCCTTAATCAAAAGACTAAAGGCTAATGCACTATGACAACAATTGGTTCAAATATCGAAGACATACTGCGAGGTCAAATACAAATACCGTACGCCAGCAGCTGCACTACTTGTGGTAGTTGTTACAATGACGAGTTAAATACAGTCTGGCGATAGCAGATAAATGAGGAAAAAATTCATTCTTCATTCCGGACTTTAGTGTAAAGTTGATGGATCAGATCGGTTTGTCAATAAAATCGGCGCTTAAGTACAAAAGATTTTTTTTTCAAACATTGACATCGGCTAATCGACTGCATAGTTGATCGGTGGTTAGAAAATTGAGACTTTGCTGTAGTTTAATTGTAAAACAAAAAATTAATTAAAGTTTTGTAAAATTTTGTTTTCTTTTTTTGTTTCTTTTGTGGCTTAGTAAATATTTTCCGCTTAATTATTGAAAACTGTTTATTGAAAAATCGCCCGTTAACGTAAACGAATAAAAATTAGTGCAGCAATGTTACGTTCTTCACAATCTGGGATTTCCCACTTGGTTATCTTTGGTGATAATCCACTTCCTTACTATTAGCTAATCATCCTATGAACACTTTACATCATTTGTAAATCTAACTGTGAGACACTTGTTTGCTTTGATATCATCATCATCGTTGGCTTTATGACTCATTAACTCAACATTGTGACCTCCCATTCAATGAACTGTTTCTCCCGAGTTTTGACTGCAATGCAACTTTCTTTATCAAAAACGACATTTTATGTTAATTTTCTCATTGATTCAATTTTTGACTGGAATCCACTAATATCATCTTAAAATTAGGAAAACTATAATCAGAAACTAAAATGTATTAAAATAAAAGTTTCTGGTAAACCATGTTGGTCTTTTAATTGCTGTCAGTTACAATTTTGGATGAGAAGTACTGTTTTTTTTTAAGTCCAGTTGCAGTGTATACACGACTTGGCCAGGTTTTGAGCTCCAAATTGAATCTTCAAAATGAAAGTTGTAAGGAGTTTTAAAACCCTTTTTATTCGGTGTAATTATGGTTCAGTCGGCAAGTGTTGGAGTAGGATTCATCTGGTGCTGCATCAAAATGTAGCTGTGGTTAAGGTTTTACGTTCATTGTATTAGAAGTATACAACGTGTAGGCAAATTGACAAGCGAATCCTGCAATTCACTCCTACATTGGTAACGCAGAATTAGCTAGCGTTCTTCCGTTCTTTTCATTGTGTTCTCCAGATAACTCCGTACCCCTTTGGCCGCCTCTTCCTTGATGAGTAATATACTACGAGTTCTACTTTTCAGTTTTGTTGGCGTGGGAAACTACCGTGTTGTCTCGGACATAATCACACTTTTTTTAGAAATATTTTTCTCCAAAAAAAAAAACTTCGGTTTGTATGCGGACACTATGATATTTCGTCAAAATTTTGACCGATTTTGATGGCTAGGAACAATTAATTGCTAATCGCTAGTAATTTAAACAGGCTATAGTGCGTGTGTGTTGATTGATTAATGCCAGCATTTATACCATTTTTTACATCTTCATCAACATCTTTTTAGGATTTTGTAAAGAAAATACTGTATTTGGTTTGCACGCACATTTTTTGAAAAGTTTTATTTGAGGGTGCAGTTTAACTCAAGAAGTGCGGTTTATAGGCGAGACAATGCGGTAAGCTAGAATTCAAATACAAACGTAAATGGGACCTAAAGCTTGCTTTCTGGATTTATTGATGCTGAAGAAGAGCTTCTTTCTATAATGCACCGTAGTATTGAAATAATGTGCGGTGATTTTTATCTGAAGGCATGTCTTGGACCATAATAGTACTTAAACAACAGTTGGTACTGTGTAGTAATTCAGGTATTTGCAGACAGCTGGAGCTTTTAAGATATTACTTTGTAGGATGAACAGGACGAAATATAGACCTAAATATTTTACGTGTTAATTTATAACCTAAATTATTACTATTATTATAAGTAACATGTTGTTTTATTGTGTAAAAATTTAAAGAAATAATTTTGTCATGCTAGTCACATCTTGGGATAGTTATCGTAAGTAAAATCATGAGTGGTGCACTTGAAAGATGAAGTGAATATATTTCTTTTTATTTTGTTTCCTAGCTAACCATACCATGCTAAAGACAAAATGACTAGTTTCGTCTACAAGAGTTAAAAATAATAATTTGCCTTTGGTTTGGTTTTGAGTGGTGTTGATATCAGCAGGAATAGGACATGACGGACTTGACGCAAATTACATGTAATGAGAAATTGTTTTAGAAAAATTGTTAATTCTTCTTGTATCAGAGAAGTTTATATTTTAAAAAAATCTAAAATTTAAGACTTGCAGTGCATACATTTGTAGCGTTTATCAACGGATGAACACCCATTTAGTCTTTTTCAAGCCGTGTTCAACCAGCACTGCTATTTTTAAATTTGTTACGGGTGCGATGGTAGCCACATGTGGTAGGATCCTCTTTCCACTGCTTGTTCCAAATGCCTGCGATTCACATTTCAGTTGAACCGTTTCATACGTTGAAAGCTCCCTTTTTTTAACATTGATAGTTCTTTCACTTTTTTTGGTACGATCGGCAATGGTGCAAGGTTGCCTGATGGTATCTTAAGTGCAAGAGTTCCTTGGTTCAGACTGACCTCAGCCACCCCTGGCATTTTTGGGAGGTCTGGTTTGTTGTAGACAAGACACATCCAGTATCTTAATCGCAAATACTGGATGTTTCTTGTCTGCAGCAAACCTGGATTCGTGAGGTAAAGTAAGCGACACTGTCTTTCATATTGGAAAATCATAGTGGTTAAGTGTACTATGTCTGACGAACGTTGGTTTAAAAATTAGTCCAACGATGCACGATTACTGCCGATCCAGTTGAAAGTCTAGTAATAGACATTACCAGGCAGCAGGATGGCTGTTTTTGAGCTGCATTCATGGCGTTGACTCTTGTTAAATGACGTTTATCATCATAATAAATTCTTCACCATTTTGTATTATTGTAACATGATGGTATGTGCATTAACTTAAAAGAAATGTAACCAGTAATACTACTAAGTATGGTAGTGCTCTTAACGCAACTTGTTTGTGCAGAATAGATAGAATTCTGTTGCTGCCTGGCAATGAACGGGTATTTTTTTTACGCATGATGTATTGTTTTGGATGATATTAGTTTTGGCATTATTGGTTATAGTCGTAGCAAGGGTCACAAAATTTATTATTGAAGTGGGGCGTGGACAGATGCAGCATTGATCCTGATGCTTTAATTGACCATTTAATAGTATGTCAAGAAACTGACTTTACATTCCCCTGGCCGCCAAGAAAATAGTCAATAAAGCAGTCATCATAAATTCTGCACAATGAAAGCTGATTTGCCAAACGATTGTTAGAGGGTAACAGAAATCAAATTACGAATCCTGAGGAGCTACAGAGGGAATACAATTTTACTAGAACAGTACAAATGAAACTTGATGCCTTTTGGTGCCGTCTAGTGCTCATAAGTAGACATCGGATGTTGCCTAACTCATTCATTCAAAAACAAAAAACAAACAAACAAAACTACGCCCCAAGGATGAACAATATTATGTCCAGTTAACGTTTCAGTTGAAAATGTCAGCCTCCACCTTTTTCATAAATGTCAGCAGGAAAACGAAACTTTGATGACATCCTCTGTTTCCGAAGGCGAATTTGCTGCTTCACTCAGTGTCCTGAGTGATGCGCTAAATTGAATTCGGACTTGCACATGATGTGATCGAAGTTTCGTTTTCCTGCTGGCTCTTAAAGTGGACTCTTAAGTGAACAGAATATTCTTCATCCTTTGTGGTGTAAGGTTTTTTTTTTTTTTTGGTTTTTGAATAATATCTATAGCGGCCACAGTAAACACCAGTTGGCGGTGTTCTCAGTGTAACTCGTTACTACTACTGTTTCCAAAACTGACTTAGATTCTCACACAGACTCCTTCAAATTTGGCCAAGTCGTAGCTGCAGCTTTGAAATAGCAGTATGGTTGTATAAGGCCACCGTGCAAAAAAAAATTGTTTAGTTTACGGGCGAGGTTGCAAAGTGAAGCACCAGGCATTTTATTTAATTTTGCATTTTATTTACGTAACCGCTTATCTTCGACATGTACCTAGCTCAAAACTGAAAGAGTATTTGGTAAGCCTAAAAAAATATAATTCCTACTAGGTTATTTGTCATCTAATGTTCAATTTTTTTTTAGTTTTTGCCACGTAGCTTTTTAGTGGTTTGACTTAGAGGCTTAAAATTATTACCATTAAAGAGCTTTTTTCGAGCCTGTTAAAATGGTATATTGGAATGTCAAAATTGGTGAAAATGGGGTGGGCCAAGACTCCGGTAGAAAAATTTTGACCTGTGATAATTTAATGCACCTGCACGCACCTGTACACCACAATTAACTTCCGTGGCCTAAGAGGTTCCGTCATGTCGTTCTTTGCTCATGTCATCATTCCATTTCTTTATTTTTCTAACCTATGAAGGCAAACAGAAACTAACTAGGCCATCAGATTTTGATACGTACGCCTGTTTTTTTTTTTTTAGCAGTTTTACCATTTGCACATAAACTATGCATTATTAACATGTTTTAAACTTGGTTTTGGCGTATTACTAACGTGATTGTGTCAATAGCCGAAGCTTATACACATCTTATACCGTAATTCCGAGGTTCCTATTACGCATGTCATAATGTTGTGAACGTATTTTATGATTTTTTTTTTATCAGTTAACTGTGATAATTTCAAATTGTGGCACCTATTGATTTTTATTCTTCGTGTACAGGGATTGACCTGAATTGCATTTGAAAAAGCCTTTGTAACGTATTGTTTGTACAAAAACGGCAATTAAAAGCAGTGAAGCAATCCACTTTTGTGTCTCGTTTAGTTTGTCTTTCAACGAGCGTATCCCGCTTTCTACCATGGCGGAAGGTAGAGGGAGAGAGGGTGTTATCCAGGAATAGGGGTATTACCGGTGATAACACCATATCGTCCTTGGTAATATCCTGCTTTCCCGATAACACAACTTCTTCCTTTCGTTGCACATGTGCACAACTTGCCGAGCTAAGCTTAAAACAGATGCCAACTGCTAGTTAATGACCGCAGCTTTTGACTCATGTGTGTATGTATACCAGCAGGAGAACGCGGCGTATTCATTATGATTTTCGCTAAAAACATTAATAGAACTAGTGTGGAATTCAAAATCAACAGTCAAATGGCTTAAGCGATTATGGAAGAAATAAGCCATTTGACTGTTGATTATGATTTTCGTATTTTAAAGCGGCACTATCAACGATTGAAAAGCAAACAAAAATACCATGTGCCATTTGGTGCCGTTGTGCATTCTTTCGCTTGCTGCAAGCAAGTGCTGGTAATACTAGATCTTACCATATTCTGCCAACTTTCAATTGGTGATAGTGCTACTTTAACATCACACTTTATAATTTTTTAGGCTAGTATCTTATAATTTTTTTTCGGCAGTCTATTGGCATAAATAATTTTAATTTTTACCTTATTAGACTTTTTGTTTTTCGATCCCGTGGTACTTATTAAGCAAATAATTAAAAATTGGTACAGGAACAACGCAGCGCCATCTCTTGGCAGATTTTAGCAATGCATGGTTGATGCGGCGGCGGAAGGAAGTCACCGACACCAGCATCGCCCATAACTTCTCGTTGGAGACAAATAATTTTATGAACCGATAAAACACAGTGGTACATGTGCCACTGTAAGAATTTTCCTCATCGTCTTTAGCCGTACGTGTATGCAGTAAGAGCAGTACAGGCCTATCATACCAGTATGCCATAAGGGCAGACAAGGACGGAGTGATCACATGAAGGTTACAAAGAAAAGTTGGCCCTCAATCCATCTTTCTTGTTGATTGCTGTGTTGTTCCTTAGACTTTCAATAGGGGTGGGTCCATTCTCTAGTAGTACAAATTATGAATTGTCAAGTCGTTTGTTAAAAAAGATTTTCACTTGAGCTGTCCTCTGCCTGCACAACATTGACTACAGAAACATTGTTGGAGCTGGTAAGTGCTTCCTTTAAATATCTAAAACAATCACATTTACAACAGTGTAAACTTATAAATAGTTAATCAAGAGCATTTTAACATGCTTACGAAAACTGTTACACTGGCTGTTTTTTGGGGAATTTTTCCTCTGTTGTCCGTTTTTTTCTATTAGTTTGCCCGCTGGATATTAAAACTCAATTTAGCTGGATACAATAGTAATTTCAAATTGTAAAGAAGGCCTGTTCTTCACTAGATTTGAGAGGAGACCTCGCCTCAAACCATCAAAAACCTGAGGGTAAAATTTTGTTTACGGCAACGAACAATTTTTTTTTCTCGGCACCATTTGCCGTGAGAACCGCCAATTTCAAACACCTGTAACTTCCAAGAAAATGGTCCGATCCGTCTCATCTAAACAGCTCTTAATAGCCACGAACTTTATCTGTATTCCCCCGAAAACAGAACACGAAAATTCCTTCTAGAACTTCTACAGCATCCATTCGAAAAACGTACGAAACGCCGTAAAATCACCGTAGCGCACGAGACGCCATTTTCGCCACTTGTAAGAATTGTATTTACTTTTTATTTTTCACTTAGGCATAAAGTCGAAAACATTAGTTTAGTGTTTATTAGGAGGGGCTTCCTCTACGAAGGTACTTAACCACAGGATGTACAGACATACTTTGTTTGATATTTCTTAAGTTTATTTACGGTGACGATCTTGAATACTTTTGAGAAATTTCCAACTGCCAAAACCAATTATCTGCGGCTGCAAATAATAATTGAAACTATTTAAATGCGTTTTAGCATCTTGCTGGTACTTTTAAACTTTGCTTTTATAAAATATTTAACGTAATCTTTTGCCATCACTACTGCCGGAGCTCAGGCAACATCTTAGCCTACGGATTTTCCCGGACACGTCTTTTCTAATTTTCCTTAGTTGTTCTCAGCAAAACCGACTTGGCTTTCGATTTCCCAAAGTAAAACCTGGCTTCTCAATGTTAATAACCGAATTTATCGAGATCTTTCCTTCAATAGTCGCGATGCATAACATCGTGGTTAAATAAGAAAACAATTCGTAGTAATTAAGGCCTTTTTCACGTTCCAAACAATGAGTATAACTCAACTGGTCTCTCTCTATCACGCAGTCCAAAGTTATTTCTTCAAACGGCGCCAAGTGAAAAATCCTTTGCGCTGCCGACTTTTCTATTGTTCTCCAAGCCCTCCACCAACCAGACCCCCGTAGCTCTCCTGCCCGTCCGCGCGAACTTCCGGTACGTAGCATAAAAAGCCCCCGCTCCCCTCAATCGTTAGCACACGCTCAGCAGATCTCAAAGCCAAAGATGACTACGCCAGTCGGTATAGGAGACGTCCCGTCCGAATGTTGCCATGCCGGGCAAAGGTAGTTGGTTCGTATAAACTAGTATTGACTTAGAAAATTTAACTTTTGGAAACCCCATTCAAAATTATAGTTTTAAACTTAATTACTAACCTTAAGCTTTGAGAATTTATGGAGGTGACGCCATGATCGGCATTCATGACCCCCCACCCCCATAACGTCAGGGTTCACGGTCCCTTTCTAAAAACCAGCTTTTTTTCCCGTGTTTTTAGTATGAACTTACTCAAACACTAAATAGATTACTTAAACCAATTAGGTTTGCAGAAGCAGTGACTTCGATGGCTAGTTGCCCAAACTCATGTAAGTGTTTTCAATGATTGGCAGAGTTTTTGTAATTTGAAGTGACAAATTCTAAATGGCAAATTTGATTCTAAGTCGCACTTAGAAAACATTGTCTGGTAGTATTTTGTGTAATTCCCGCGGTTTACACTTAATAACAGGTTCTTGCGAGTTCCTGGCAGAACCTTTTCTTGTCGAAATTGTTGTTCTTTGCATTTTAACATGTAACGGTTGAAACCGAATTTAATGTAAATTCTTGTCAGATTTAATATAAATCTCTTGTTGCTTTAATTTGAAGCCTTCTTGGTGATGCTAGTTGAAATGTAAATACTTGCTTTTTATATTTGCCTGTCATTTAATAAACCAAGAGTTTGTGAACGTCAGTTGTTTACTATACGATTAATTGCTAGACTTAATTAAGAAAACCACTTATTACTTAAAGTCAGTACTGCAATTAACCACCCACCTGGTGGCAGCGAAAAACCCCCTTTAAAGTTGAGTAGTTAGCCTACAGTTAGGACCAATGACTCTCTGTTACCCATACTGGACCAGTAGTACATGTGAGCTGTTTCCTGAAAAGTAAAAACCGCCACCGCAACTAGTAATTTAAAGGTCAAAACCATCTTGATGTCGGCGAGGCTACAAGCAGCTCTACAGTCGTAGCTTCGGCCGCTACAAAATAACTGGCATGGGGCAGAGTGACAAAACTGCTAATTTAATCCGTGATGGGGTTTTATGACTTATTCTTAGTAACCCAGGAATAGTATCGGTGGGGGGGGGGGGGGGGAAGGAACTGCCCCATCACCCTTTAGAGGTCTTTATAATGTTCCATGAGTGCTACGAGTAATTTATAGACACAAAAAGCTTATATGAACACACAAAATGCTCCCTCCCCAACAAACAAAAATTATGCTCAGAAGCACCAACACACCAAAACATTCGCCAAGTTGGTCGCACTGCTTAATAGTGCGAAGGTTAAATGAAAACTAGAACATTTCTTCTTTCGGTAGCAACGTTCAAGTTTTCATTTAACGTGCGAAGTATTAGTCGGTACGATTAACTTGGCGAATGTTTTGGTGTGTTGATATCACTCCTTTTAAAGGTCAAACCATTCGGAACTTGGCGGTCCCTTTTACCAATTTTGGTTTTTGATTTGATATCACTGCTTTTTTTTAAAGTGTGTATTAGACTCAATTCAACTAGCCTACACATGTGTAATAAATTGCCAGGTCAGCAGCTTGAGTGCTAATTTTTTCTAATATATTAATTTCATATCACTCCTGTGAGAGGCCGAACTATTTTCAACTTAGTCGCCTCTTTATTAGTTTTTGGTTTTGTTTTCATTAAAAAAATTTTTTATTTAGTTCATATCAGTCTTTTGTGAGGCTGAGCCATTCTAAACTTAGTGGGCTCTTTACCAGTTTTTGGCTTTATTTTGATATTTTGTTTGTTTTTCGTGAACTGGACGTAGCCACAATTTCTGTGGCAACGTACTTTAGATTTGTGGGGACGCACTAGCATGCATCTAGATACGCACGTCAGTACACACGTTGTCATTGTCCGAATTTGGCCTGCCAATCGGAGACAATGACGACAATACTAACAATGGTTTTAACAATACTTTCGTACTTACGTGCCATCCCACGCTGTTCCTGTTACACCCTTAGGATGTAAACCAGAAAAGGTTTGCAGTTCGTATCATACTGCAGCCATTCGTGAAATTTCATGGCTGGAAGCCATCCAGGTATCGGTGAATAATCACCCTATGGGAATTAACATGGTGATGAGCGGACTAGAAGAAAAAACTGTAACACATTTGCAACGTTATTGAGGGTCAAAGTTTGCACTGTAAGCCACTTAACTGACATTCCTATACAAGTTAATTTTTGTCGGGTGGCTCATTGCTTTCTATTTTATCACAATTTAAGCTTTTGTGCCGCATTATTATTTTTCCCCAAGTACCTGAAATGTGCCAAACAATGCTTCAGGATATTAGACACTGACGCTACGTCATAGCGCTATATGGTTTACAACCTTGACAATTGAATTAATTAACGTGTTCCAACATGTTTATATCTTCCCCCATGCTTAGGCCCGGAGTTAGTGGCTCACAACTCTTCCGGTAGCCCTCCACACATTTGTGGTGAATGGTATATATTATATTATAATGTGATGTTTGTTGCCTAACTTAGCACGACACACTAGCGTGTTTCTTGATTAAGTTAAATGTCTGTTGCTGAGTATTCTATGTACCATAGCTTCTTGAATTACTGTCAAGACGTGATCAAACATGTACTGTCTGTACTGGTGATTGCACACTTGGGGTAGTAAAAACATGGAATGCAAAGTATCTAGAGTTTAATATTTGTGGCAAGGTGCAGCTGTTGCACTGGCTGGACATCTAAAACACCGGCTTGGGAGGAGAACACTCATTCTTGTTAGCTTATTGGTGGTATTGCTAGTAATTTTCCTAGTGGTTGCAACACCACGCTTAATTACTGTTGAATACATACATTCATGTTCCATGTTCAACTATGAATATGGGAAGTTTAAATACCAAACAAAACGATGCTCAAATTCAAAATGTCTCTGCTCTTCATATTCAGCCAATTTTGGTTGGCATCAGACCTAAAAAGTAATTTTCAGGTCTCCTATCTTCATCAGGCTGCTATTTGAAAGTATTTACTTGTGTTTACATTGTTGTTCGGATTTTCGTTGAATATGAATATGAATATGAAAAAAAAAACCCAGCAGCAAGCAAAAAGAGCTTTTTACACCAGGGTACCCACGAAGCTACCAGTTTTTATAACTGTAGGGGGCGATGATGGAAGGGAGCACGGTATCCAGCCTCTGTTTGAACTGCAGAACCGATGTTGCTTCGATGGTACGTTGAGGCAGTTTGTTCCAGGTGTTAACCACACGGAAAGGAAATGTGTTTTGGCGAAGGGACGTGTTGCATCTCTTCTTAAAGAGTTTTGCCCCATTGTTCCGAGTTGTCGAAGGTACGATTCAAACGAGCTTCAACAACACAAGTGCGAACAACAAGGTAGACAGATTTAAACACTTTCAAATAGCAGCTTGATAAATAAAGATAGGACACTTGACAATTATTTTTTACGACTGATGGCTATTGAAAATTCGCTGAATACTGGTGAGTATTCAAATTGTGAATTTGAGCGTCATTTGTTAGGTATTTGTACTTCGTACATTCTGCAATGGTTGAATCATGTTCTACGCGAGTATGTTTGCTTTTCTGATAAGTTGGTCCGATCATACTTGACAAATACTCATTGTTCAATAATGCTAAACCAAAAGTCAAAGGTTTTCACCACAAAACCTGCAAATTTTCAATTCTAAAGGCAGTTAAGCCACTAGCACCCACACTTGCGTCGAGTGTTGCAGGAAGATAAACTGCTTTAAATATCAGTGGGAAAGGTTAAAAAGCTGTTTTGGAAACTAAGATTGGGTACGAAAAAACTCGTTGAAAAAGTGTGTGACCAAGTACATATGAACGTCGAACGGAAACGGACTTTTGTGCAACCACGTTATTTGAAAAAACTCCAAAAATTATAAGGGAAAGTGTGTGGATTTTGAAGGAATGTGAGTGTAGGTGCTAGTGGCTTAACTGCTGAAGAAGACAACCAGTAAAGGTTGTTGAAAATTCGCAGGTTTTGGGGTGAAAACCTTTGACTTTTGGTTCAGCGTTATTGAACAGTGAGTATTTGTCGTGAACTGTAATCAAAGTAAAACTACTGAGTCGACCGATTTATCGATTTTTAAAGATCATACTTTTTAATCATGCTGGCTTACTGTACATTTTTTCTAAATAAATTTTGTTGAGCCATAATCATCTGAAACAAAATAATGCTCGTGTAAATGAAAAGGCTCAATTTTGAACATTACTGGACGTATTTGAAGGAGAAAAGGTCTAGTGTTGGGGGAGGGGAGCAAACCCGTGGATGCTAGCCAGAAATCCTCTGATCACTACAGGGGGCCGGGATAATATCCAGAATAGATCCCATAACCGCTGAAGGAGCATGGTTGTCACACACTGCCCTGCCCATCGAAGACTGGTTGGGGCTTTGCTAGAGTTCCCTTTCCAGTTATTGACCGTATTAGGTTCTTTCTGGCAACTAGGCCGAGATATGCCACCGTTCAACCAGAATTACCGATACATAATTTTTGCTGTTTACCTTGTTTTTCCTCTTTCCTGTATTACAATATTTAGTGATTTGTGTATATTATTCATACTTAGGTTTCATGCAAGGTAACCTCAGACTTCTTCTTGATAACATGGGATATTAGGAATTTTGCTGCAGAATTCGTTCTGAAATAACTTCTGCATTCCAAAGGCAGAGAGACGCATTTTGTTTTTGCATCTCAAAACAACAAAAGCAGTACTTGCACTATAACCATTCACTGGTTTGCAGCAAGGTTTCAGTAGTCCATGTTGATCGTATTCCACTTTTACTGCGGTAAACTGCATGAAATTCAACCTGCTATCTTCTTCAGGCAGGTGCTTCTGGAACAATTTCAGCAACTACTCAACGGACTGCACAAAAATAGTCCGTTGGCCTTGAGTGCTAGCTGAACTTGTTCTAGAAGCACCTGCCTGAAGAAGGTAGATTGAATTTGGTGAAGTTTTGCTATGTGGTGGGGCTCCATTACTGTAGGTTCGGGGTCCCTTGGAATTCTATGAAGAGTCACGAGTTCTATCAACACTCGGGGTTTACTCCCCACACGGGTTTGGGGAGGGGGAGTAAAACTCCAGTAAAATTTCGTCAAGATCAACTCGTCATAAAAGCGATACCAAAAAGTTTGTTTAAATTCACTACAAGGACACCTACTTTGTCCTGCCAATTTTCGACATCCCACAGATGGCTTCTTCAGGCCTTGAGGATGTTCGGACTTTGAACTGTGTATTGACCATAGCGATATATTAAGATCAATATGGACTATTGAAAATTTGCCGCAAACTAGTAAACTTTGTGTTTTCGTTTGGCTGTTGCGTAAGTACTGTTTTTATTGAATCATAACCATCACATTTGTATCGGTAAAATTTCACATCTTGAAGAGAAACTTTTATTGGCTCATACGCCAAAATTAGGGTGAGAACAACATTCACTGAGACCATGCAAGCAACCACCTCATCTTTATCCATTTTTATTTTTATTTTTTATCTGTTTTGTGTGATATGCTATCTAATCTGATCTATTACTTCAGTCTGTGTGATAGAGTCACCTCTTCCTCTTAACCTGATTAACCAATTGTGATAGCGGTTTGTATTACATCAGTCCTGAATGTTTGCACACTGTCACGTTTTTGTGGATGTCGTTTTTTTTTTGTCCTATTTGGAAACACTTGTTTTTAGACAAAGGAGAATTCTACACCAGTCTTGCAGTGAAGAGACGGTTTTAGAATGGCGGAGCAAGGAGGTGCCTGGGATCGTTCAGACACTGAAGAATCCGAACGTGAAACCGAAGAAATTGAATTAGATACTACGGATGCCAAGGGTTTTGGAAGGTAAGTGGAGTAATGTTAGCTAAGTATGTAGCTGTAATGTGTACTACACCGCTAGTTGTACTGGCCTCTTTCTTGACTGTGATTGAGGTTGGCGCTAATGACCTTGCTGTCGACACGCCATAAAGCCTCACCCCTCCCCATCTCTTTCTTGATCCCGACTTTAACCCTAGATGTGGTCTACAGGGCTGCTTTAATAGTGCATTAATCCCCCTGGCAAAGCTACAGCTCTCCCATCGTAAAATACTTTAAAGGTCAGAAATCACTTTCTGACCTTAAAGTGTTTGAGATTATAATTTTTACGCTAGAAATTTACTGGCACGGCCATCTCATGATGTGCCGGAGGTCCCGAGTTTGAGTCCGGCCTCAGCCATCTCTGGCATTTTCGGGAGGAGAAGGGCCCTGTGATGTCTCGCGCTCATGTTGATTGTGGCATGTAAAAGAACCTAGGAATTTCCAATGGGATTTACCTAGCAAAATTGTTCCTCTTTTCCTCTGGCACCGTGGCTACGGCTGGGTGCGCGTGAAAAGCTAAAGCTAGAAATTGACCGTAAAAGCTTCAAATACCCAAGAAAATCAATGTTTTATCCTCTTAAATGTGGTTTTTCTGCACCCAAATTAAAATACATAAAGCCAACTAAATAAACTAGTAAACTCATAAACTTAAATTCCTAATCAAATGAGAATAAAGGTATTGCATAATGATACACCAAACCCAGACCACGTACGTGAATGATCACGTAAATGCCGAATTTTTTACGATGGAGTTAGGCCTATACACGCTCTCTGGAAAGAAGTAAGATTCGAAAAATTAAGTATAACTTTGTTATGACCCCCCCCCCCTCCTTTTTGCTTATGAAATTAATTTAACAGTCCATCGGCATTTGATAGGCGAGTTGAAAGAGATGCAGATAAGAGGGGGGGGGGGGTCATTTACATTCCTCTTTTGTTTGGATTTAAGTCTACATACATTATTACTCTTTCGTTGGATTTTAAGTACACGTACATTCTTGCTCTTTCGCTTGGATTTTAAGTCCACGTGCATTCTTACTCTTTTGTTTAAATTTTAAGTTGACATTCATTCTTATTCTTTCGTTTGGGTTTTAAGTCTACGTGTATTCTTACTCTTTCATTTGGATTTTAATCCACGTACATTCGTACTCACTTGTTTGGATTTAAATTCGTAAATTATAAAATTGGATAAGGGATTATGGGATTTTTTACACTTAAAGGGACACCCGGCCTGCCTTATAACAGTTACGCGCTGATCACCATCCGTGCATATAGCATCGCAAAGGTCAACTGAGACAGTGCGAAGAACGTAGCTAATGGTTCAATTGGCATATTGTGCGTTTGTATAATGGACAAACCAGCATGAACGCATTGATCGTGTTGTCACACACCGGAATGATTCTCATAATTGTCTAGGCTAGGGTCTTATAATTTTGCTTCGGCGAACTATTGCAATAATTAATTTTAATTTTTACCGCATTAGACTTTTAGATTTTTGATCTCATGGTAATTATTAGAAAATTAGTACATGCACGCACAGAGATGAAACGTCATGGTTATTGTAAGCACGCAAAGGATCATATACTGCGGGACACAGTAAATATAGTTAATTATTATTCAACAGAAAATCTCCTAGACACCACATTTTAAAACGGATTTTTACCAATGGATTGACTAACTGTATGGAAATAGATTGTTGCGGCCAAACTTGACGTGGAGGATCGAGAAAAATGGCGCTTGGAGGAATGTCCTTTTAAACGTGCAAAATTATTTAGACATCAAATATTTCTGGGAAATTTTAACATGTAACACTAAAAAGACGCACAAAACGACATATGAAAGTATGATCGTCGCATGTGACAGGTAACAGTTAAAGACCGTTGATGGACAACCTTATGAGTCTTCACAGCCTCTATTGTGTAAGAGTTCAGTTGCTTTACAGGTGGTAAATATCGCTAACTAGCTGATCTCGGTGTAATGTATACTAGTCTAGTAGGATGCCATGTTGACATACTGTCCCTTGCACTGGCATTTGTTACTGTAGGGGCCCACAGTTTGATCGCCCACAGTTTTCTGTCTACAATACATGTTGTAATGTTTAGTTTGTAACAGTAACTATTAGTCGTCATTACCCCTCTCAATCCCAGCCGCTCACCCTCTGTCATTGCTACCTGTGCAAAGAATGAACAAGCTCGCCCTTTTTCATTGCTACCGTGCCAAAATGAACATACTTCAGATTTTTCACTGACGTCATACAAAGAATGAACGTGCATGCTCTACAGCATTCATTGAGTAGTGTTCTATTGGTTGGTTGTCTACTAAGCCTCGCCTATGGTTTAGCGTAAGCAAAATATACGTACATTTGCAAGTTACCACACTAAGCCTATTTCCGTTTTTATTTTACAGACAATCTGATGAAATCAGCAATCGCATTGGACAAAAGCTATCACATGAGGAATTTGTTTCTTCAGCCAAAGAATTTTTGCAAAAGTAAGTGCTAATAATCAGAATTATAGTGCTGATGTGTGTTGTACAACATTAAACACATTTCAGCCTCGTTTTTCTTTATTTCAGACCAAGACCATCAGAAAAAAAATCGTTAGCTTCGCGTGTTGTTAATCCCCTGTAAGTGTAATTCCTGAATTTATTATGTCTATGTTTAGAAACTTTTTTTTTTTTGGTTTTTGCGGTAAGGTAATGCTTTACAATACTAATAACGTATTACCTTTCGGTTTTATTGTAGGAAAAAGTTAGTTGGAATAACAAATAAGCAAGTGACCGTAGAACGAGAGATGTGAGTATTCGTGTATGTGTTTTTTTTTTCTTTGTGCTAATGTTCAGCATCGATGCATAAATTGAATTTTTTTGTGTAGTACCATGGACTTATATACTATCACACTATGTGGTAGGATTGACAAATATCAAAGTGCATGAAAAGGCAAATGAAATTTTTTCTTATCACGGCGTTAAGTAATCTTGCAAAGGCACCAGATGGATTGCTTCAGCAGCTAGAGGATCCATTCTGGTCTATCCTGGATATCTCGGCTATTAGGGACTGGTCATTATTTATGCCTGTTGGGGAGGAATTGAAAATGTTTCCTCCAAATTTTTGTTGACCTCCTCACTTCCCAAGTCCATGAAAAAAAAAACTACCCCACCTAAAAAATTCGCCTTCTCCCCATGCCCACATAGCGAAAAGTAAACGCATTTTCAAGTAAAGTGTTGATGATATGCTTTGACATTATTAAAAAGTAGTATTTCGCATTGACAGGTTCCCAATTGTGTGGAAACAGAACCATGACTTAAAGTATGTTTTCGAAAACATTCAAAGAAGTTTTCTTTAAACTACCTTTCAACCGAGATTCATGATTCATGACGGTGGTAAAATAACTTTTGATGTATGGCATGCATATTATCACTAGTAAGGCAGATCGCAACAACAACAAGTGCAAGACGAAACGCACCACATGGTGAAAAAACGTTTTTCGAAAGTAGCTTTACAGAACTATTCACTGGGTGACCTTAGCAAGCAGCGTAACAATCTTTTAAAATTTATGTGATGAGGGGAGGGAGCTCGGGGGCTGTCCCCCATGTAAGTTTTTATAAGGATTTTATATTAGGCTACTAAGGTCTTCTGGTGAGTAGTTCTAAGGTCGTCCATTTGTAAGGCCCAAAAGTGACTTTTTCTTCCAGTTTATTCAGTGTTTTTTTTTTTATGTTTCCCCTCCTCCTCCCCCTCCTTGACGGGTCTAAAAAGTCTATGATCCATCCCTGGAGAGGAACCCCCTCCCCTCCCCCCCAGACTCCTGGACTTCTTTTTGCTTCTAAAACGTCAATTGTGTTTCAAAAGTAAGCTTATTCATCTACGTGACGACTAGTTTGCGTCATATGTCATTGATAATATAAAAAAAAATACCACGCTTGCGTTTGGCTTGTACATTATTGCTGATTTAAAAAAAAAAATGTTCCTTGTTAACTCTGCAAGTGATAACTGTGAATGCTGTCAGATTGTGAATAAAAGAAAACTATCAGTCAGTTACCATGCGGTGAAAAAAAATGTAATAACCGTATTGTGTAACCACACTTTTTTGTGGGCAGTCAACAAGCACATGCTTTAGAATTTAATTACAAACTAATACTTTTTAGATCAATCAGTGTTTTAAAAACCAAGCTGTGTTCGCTTGATGGGTAAAAGAAAACAAACATGTCCTCTAAATCCAGTTTTTTCAGCCATTGCCAGGGCATTTTTTTTTTTTTTTTTTTTTTTTTTTTACTATTTCAGCTGTTTTCTAACGAAGCATTGTGAGAATACAAGATATACTAATCTGAGAAAGAAAGAAAAGAGAACTGCCCCGACTGGGACTGGAACCCAGGACTTGCCACTTACGAGCCGGGTGCTGTACCTGCTGTGCTAGGGCAGATACTGGCTGCAGGATCCAGTTGAGCTTAGTAGCTGTTCAACCTTTTTCAGTGGTGATAAAGGCCACAAACAAGAACGCTAAAACAAGTTGCCTTTCCGCTTTGTGGCTTTTAGGTCACCATTGTGGAAGATTGAACAGCTACTAAACTCGGCTACAACCAGTATCTGCCCCGGTAGTGCAGCAGTAGAATGCCCGGCTAGTCAGCGGGAAGTCCCGGGGTCGAATCCCAGTTGGGGTAGTTGTCTTTTTTTTCTTTCTCAGACTAGTGTATCTTATATTCTGATAAAACCAGTCTTTAAAGCAGACTGTTTGCTTATAGTTAACCCTTTACCTTCTGATTTATTTTTTTATACATTATCTTAACTGAAGAGCGGTCGGGTGGGGCAAGCATTACGAAAAATCGTTTCGTGGTAAAACCCGAATCCAGCCTTGCCACTGAGCTAACAACTTAGAAATAGCAACAACATTACGAAACGAAAAAAGCGACAGAATCAATTTTTGGGGCCCTCCGAGGAT
>JAHWFP010141211.1:63779-75052 GCA_023313725.1 Lithobius niger | reverse complement strand
GACACTTTACATTGTGAGACATTTTTGTGTTTTATTTGAATGCCGACCCTGTTAGATGTTTGCCAGGCCTACAGTGCTAA
Organism: Lithobius niger; assembly: GCA_023313725.1. Classification (NCBI taxonomy): domain Eukaryota; kingdom Metazoa; phylum Arthropoda; class Chilopoda; order Lithobiomorpha; family Lithobiidae; genus Lithobius; species Lithobius niger. The sequence goes on along the minus strand of JAHWFP010141211.1, from coordinate 74,972 downwards.
TCTACAGGCCTGCACAATGGCCTACACATGTCCCCTTAAGATGTTTCTGCACCATTAGTAGCCTAACAAAAAGATGGAATTTGAGCAATTAAACATCTGTGTCATAATTTTATCAAACATTTTAGTATCACCTTTAACTGTCAAGTTGCCATTTACACGGGTGGTAGCTAGTATGTTACCTTCATTGGCTTGGGCGCATCCGTTTATCATTAGTGTGATCAATCAATCAATCAAACAATACACGGCCAAAGCAAGCTTGACGGGGCCGGAAGGGAAAAAAGTTACTTCATATGAAGCGCGTCATAGGCTTCTTTCCAGGCATTGCTACTGGGAGCATTCACAACATGGAAAGAAAGGTTGTTCCATTCATTAACCGCCCTTCTGGTGAAAGTAAACTTTCCGATGTCAGTTCGAGGGCGTGGCAGTAGCAGCTTTTTATTGTGACCCCTGGTGCTGCTGATGATAGGCGTGAAGAGATTGGAATCAAGCGAGTTGTTGCGGCCAATAATCTGGAACATCAGCAGAAGGTCTCCTCTAAGTCCTCGCTCAGCAAGATTGGTAAGATTTAGGCGTTGTAGGCGCTCAGGGTAGGAGAAGTTGCGCCAGCCAGGAATCAGCTTGGTGGCACGTCTGTGAACAGTTTCCAAAAGTTGTTGGTCCTTAACAAGATGGGGTTTCCAGACCTGCACACAGTATTCAATGTGCAGGCGCACGAAGGTCTTATAGAGCAGCAAAAGTGTGTTGCTACTGAAGAAAGTGAAATGAGATCTCAGCATACTTAAGGCTGCGTTAGCTCGTTTAGCAGCAGCAGCACACTGGATACTAGTTTTGAGGTCGGTAGTGAACAAGACTCCAAGAGATTTTTCAGTTTCAACACTCTTTAAAGGGATGCCATCAAAGGGGTAAGTATGTTGATTGTTGTTCCTTCCAAGATGCAACACTTCGCATTTAGTGTTGTTAAAGGCCATCTGATTTTCTTCAGCCCAAGTAGAGATGTTGTCGAGGTCGCGCTGCAGAATCATCGGGTTCTCGGAAGTGCTGATAGAGCGATACAGTTTAGTGTCGTCGGCAAGAATGTTACAGTTCGATTTAATCCTACAAGGGAGGTCGTCAATAAAAACAAGAAAAAGCAGGGGGCCGAGGACTGTGTCCTGAGGCACACCGCTAGTAACCACTGACCAGTTCGAAGTGGCATCACAACCAACCCTTCCCAATGTCGGTCGCTACTCGCCATTTGGCGAGTGAAAATCAACAGTTGGCGACTTGGAATTTAGCCTTACTCGCCAAATCGGCGACTAGCTACAGAGCATGCCACTAAAAAAGGGGTATCTCTGGAACTGTACAAGTTAGAGACGAACGGTTTGCGGCGTTATGCTCAGATTTATAAGGGCTATATAACTGGATTTTTTGCATTAATACTGAAGTTTAAGAAAATTACACAATTTTGTTAATGCATAAATTAGAGAAACCTTTCATCATACAAGACGTATTTGGTATGTGGCGAGTCAAAATTGTGAAATGGCGAGTGCTTTCTAAGGTCTACTGGCCAAGCAGCGACTGCTACCGGATTGACATTCGGAAGGGTTGATCACAACTAGTGACGCGTTGCCACCTTCCAGATAGAAAAGAAGATTCCCGGAGATACCCTTCCGAGCCAGTTTGTTCAGTAAAATAGTGTGAGGGACAATATTGAAAGCCTTGTGAATGTCAAGCAGAATCACGTCACGGGAAGGGGGGGGGGGGACGTCCAGTAGTGGTTAGCCTCTAGCAAGTTAGTGAGGCAAGACCTTCCCCGGCGAAAAGCATGTTGTTCTTCACTGAGTGAATGATTCTCTTCAAGGTAGTCAGAAACAGCTTTGTGCACAATTCTCTCGAAGATTTTAGAAACTTGGGAGGTTAATTGGCTTGTAGTTTTGCGGCGATCTGCGGTCACCAGTTTTATGTAAAGGAACAATATTAGCAGTTTTCCAATCGGCGGGGACCACTCCAGAGGACAAAGATTTACGAAAAAGCATGGATCATGGCATGGCAAGGGCCTTAGAACACTTCTTGAGAACAGCAGGCTGAATGTTATCTGGGCCAGGAGATTTAGCGACGTCACAAGCCGAGAGAAGGTCCTCAACGATGGCAGTATCAATATAAACATCCTTAATACACGTGGTGGGAGAATAGATTTTCCTGAAGTCAGGATTTTGGTGGGTCTTGGGTGGCGAAGCAGAGAAAACAGCAGAAATAACGGTTAAACTCGTTGGCGATTTCACAGCTGTCTCACCATTCGAGTCCTTCAGCTGGAGACGTATCATAGTCTTCCTCTTGTTACTAAGAGTAAAGAATTTTCTTGTTAGTTTTACTTCTGCCGGCAAGCGACTCCTCAAAAGATGCTTTTGCTTCGTGTATTTTTGAAGTGAGCATATCTCTCGCACTACAGTAGGCGCTCCAGTTCTTTAGCGTGTCATATGTTTTATAAGTCATCCATTTGCGTTTTTTGAAGTTGATCAGGTTTTTGATATCACGGTTAACCCGCTGCTTCTTGTATTTAAAATTCGAGTCGTTGCTTAGAGGAACAAAATTTTCCACAAGATCAGCAAGAAAGTCTCTCGGTATATCCTTCGCAGACGTCGTCGTAAAGTTCCTCTTCCCAGTCGACTTGGGTGATAATATCATTTAAAAGAATATAATCAGCTTTAGAGAACTGATGACGAGGAGCACACGGTTGGGAGACCTCGCAGGAAGGAATAGCCCACCTAGTCACGATGTGGTCAGATTTACCAAAGAGTGGTTTGCCAACAAGTGAGGTTATGACAGTTCTCGTGTCAGTGAAAAGTAAGTCAAGCAGAGAGGGCCGTTGATTTGTCCTGTACCGGGTGGGAAAAGTAATGTGTTGGTCAAGGTAAAAATTGTCAATCATGACATGAAAAGTTTCAGCAGCAGTTTTATAATAGCAGTTCCCCAGAATTAGCCAGTTGATATCCGGATAATTAAAGTCACCTACGAGCACAAGAGAGAGGATCTGGCATCGGTGCTAACCTCATGTAGGCGCAAGGAAAGCATATCCAAGAAAAGGCTATGCAAGTGTGTACAAACATCAGGGCTTCGTTAGCAACAACCAATGACAAAAATGTCGGTTCCACAAGTAGCAGTACACCAGTAGCAGTACCCCTCAGCCGTCGTACCGCATTTGGTTGAGTCCACCGAACAGCCGCCAAAACATTTTCGGCCGCCACCCATCCTAGCCGTCAAAAAACATTACCTAATAGGGCTAAAGCCACAAGTTTTAAAGTTGCAGGTTGCTGCACCAAAATGAAACAATACATTTTTGAAATCATATTGTGACTTGCCAAACTATTGTAACTTGCTCGTTGGTAATATTTTTATGGCTTTTACAACCACTTTCTCTTGCCAGCTAATAACTTACTGGTCATCATCAGAGATATAACAAATACCGTTCATGAAGAGCGAGTGCCCCTTTTTTCTCTGAAATTCGTAATGCTGTTTACGGCAGTGACCGCACCTCTTTTTCCGTCTTCGCCCCCTTTCACAAAAATCCTGACCACATTACGGCTGCCAGCTGCTAACTAGCCGGAATTACTTACAGTTAGTTTATCTAAAAGTTAAACCATAGAAATGTAATTTGGAAAATGTCCTTGGACTAGCATTGGCAGTTATGACACACAGTTAGCCCTTGCCAAAGGGCATATTATGACCGGGTTACTTGTCATCTTGCAATAAGGGGAAGTCTGTGGTGGTTTCACAGCATTGGCTCATATTGCGTAATTTCTAAATTTAGCCATGATGTTACTTTGTACTCTGGGATTCCTATTGGCGGTATATACAATAGCTGCTTGATCATTTTAGGACTTTAAAAACATGTCGTGGCAGCGTCACATCTGGTTGGTCTTTGTAGCAGAAGGCTGCACTCTTCTGTTAGTCGGTTTCCTTCCAGGGTTGAATTTATTGTCGGACTTGTCGCATTCTTGGTGGTAGATTCTAAAATCGTACTTTAGGTTACATGGCCAGTAGGAGGCACAATCAACAAAGAGAAAACTAATGTACTGTACCACCCGGAAGTGTTGTCGCCACAACTGTGCTTATAAATTCAAAGGTATGGTGTGAACAGTCAGCAAAACTGTTTTCAACTGTGGTAAGATGCATGCAACTTCAGTCTTGTGAAACCACTGGAAACTTACAGCTTCCCATCAGCCTTCTACAGGTTGCCTCCTCATGTGGATGTGGAAAAGAACGGTGTGAGGCGCCTGTAGATAGCAGCCGAAAGCTTGCAGTTGTTTATTAGGTTGAACTGTGGTCGCTCGTAGTTTTTATTTGATTTGACTGGAGCAGTGCGTTTGTTAGCTTTAGTCCAGGGATTGTAGCATAATTTAAATCCAGTTTTCTTTTTTTTAATGTCGGTATTTCTGCTTTCTTACAGGGAACATTATGCTTTTCGTGGTTTTATGTGCGTTATTTTCAAAGTCGCTACGACAGCGAATTGAGTTCGACCATCACATCTATTTTAGGGCTGACAGTGACACTAGTGGTCACACTACTGATTCCTGTTGATGTCTTTTTAGTATCTTTTATGAAGGAGTCTAATGGAACATTCAAAGTGAGTATTTAAGGAAAGGAAAAGAAACGTTTTGCTGCACTGCAGTGGTTTGATATTAAAAAAGAGCCAACGTCTTATTTTTCATTTTACTTCCAACTTTATATACCACACTGGTCCGATTGTAAGGCAGCTAGAATATAAGGTGAATTACCGTTTTGGGCTCATAAATTCAACAAAAATAACGGCGCGATACGGTGGACAACTTTCACCGTAGATTCTGCCAGTGCTTCTATTACCAATATAGTTGGTACCATAGTTACTATTATAGCCTAGTTAAACCGATGCAGATTCAGAATATTTTTTGTCATATTGTTTTTTTTTTTTAATTATGGACTCCAAAACAGTTTTTAACGTCCATTTTTGGGTATATTTTAGATTTTGCTAAACAATTAAAAAACTATTTTGAGCTACTAACTTTTCATAACAATAGATAGCTCTCGTAAAGACGATTCAAACGGTTTATTCAAACTTCAAATTCGGTCAAAATTTGGCCAAGTTATGGATATGGACGCGAATATAAGAAGATGCAGTTTGAAATGAACAATTCGAAGAAAAAATAACGTCTTACATTCGGGCCAATACGGTAGCATACATAGATCATGGTAAAACATAGTAGCCTATTACATTTCTCAGTGCTGCACACTTTAGAGGTATGATTGTGCTTGATGTGCGGGTGTGAATTTAATTACTATATTTTGTTATGACTCTCTTTCCTAACCAAAATCCAAGTGTTTTTACTAACCTCGTGTTAAGGTTGGTAGGGGCTGGAAGGGTGGGTGGGGGAGGATTTGAACTGCCACCCGGAGATCTGTAAGACTACTCCAAATATGTGACCATGTTGCATCTAAAACTTTCGTCCATTTCAAAATTCTCTTTTTGAAGTATTGAGATTTTGCATCAAATGCTTAGTCCAGTCAAAATAGAATATAAGGTAGAATGAAATCCCAAAGTCTTGGAACCTTGTAATGTTGTTTGGGAAGGTCTAGTAAAGACTATATCAAAAGTCCTGATGATTTGGAGGTGAGCTGGCTTCGCTAGACCGTAAAATACCCCAAAAAAACTGACTTTTCATTCGTTTTCCGTTAATATCTCAGAATCTGTGAGTCCTTCCAAAAAAAGTTCTCTATAAACATTAAAGAGGACATAATTTACCACAAAAATGATTCTCTTCATTTTTTCTCTAGCACCAGTAGTTTACGAGATATTCGAGTTCGAAAATTGAGACATTTTCGAAATAGACAGAAATCTACTATACCTGGTGTACATAGATCCGGTAAATACACCCTAACCTCATTTAAGTTAGTACACGATCATATAACACCAAACACTTATTTACTGCTATATATATTTATTTACTACATATGCAGTTACTACACCAGGTGACTATATATTGCATCGCATCGTACTATCAAATCAAATCGTGGTCAACGTCCTCCTCCTGAAGGTTATTGTCCTCAACAGTTGGTGTCAGGCTATTCAGTCGTCGCGGCAGTTGTGGCAGATAGCTGTGCAACTCATGCTTATTTTCTTGCACTGAAACTGTGGTGTATCTGCAAAATATGAGGTTGATACAACCTCAGGGCCGACAGCATCTTTGATTGCATTAGGTACAAGATTGTCATTTTGCTAGGCTCCCAACCCCAGAGTGCAGCTAGCTGGTAACTCATTGCCAATCCATAGTTTCAGTTGGTGGAAAACACAAAGTAAGCATTGCAAAGCTGCACCTTCTGAGGGAGGGAGGAATTGTAGCTCCGACTTCATGTTGGTGGCAGACTTTGTGAAGTCATGGTTCCTATGCAAGTTGAGGGATGTTGTAGTAGGAGTACTGTAGCTCTATACAGAGTCGAAAAAACTGTGATCTACCACCAATACATGTTAATACTTGGAAGTTAAACATGTGGTTGAACACATCTGCTACTGAATGCAACGCCTCACGTTGTAACAGCAGCTTGTAACCAACTTCTTTCTCCTTCATGAAGGAAGCTTATGGCGTGTTGCACCCTGTGAATGCATGAGCAAATAGTATGAGATCTTTGAGGCCCTTCTGTTGTTGTTGGGTTGAAGATAATACCTGTGTTCCTATCTTTCTATTACCGTGCTGATAGAGGAATATATTTCGGTGTGTAGCTGTTTGAGCTTAAGAAGAAATATAGATCTACATCTTCCCCAACAATGGCTACATTGTCACTGTCACTCGCTTTGGTGATGACGCTCCTGATAATTAGATTGTCAGCATCATCAGGTCTTTGAAGGTATTGTTCTCCTCTGCCATTTAGTTTGGAGGAAGGCATCTTGATCAACCTGGCCATGTTCATTAGATTGAAACTGATGTACCGGAGGCAGGACACAGATTTTTCTTGAGTCAGTAGACAGTTTCTCCTACTAAACGTCCCTCAACTTGCATAGGTACCATGTCAATCTAGATCGGAAATGAGCTACCAGCTGCAATTTGAGGTTGGGAGTGTAGTCAGAATGTCACTGCAATCAAAGATGCTGTTGCCCCTGAAGCCGTCCTCAACATCATATTTAGAAGATGCACCACAGGTTGTGGAAACAAGTGTGGGTGCAGGAAAATAAGCGTGAGTTGCACTGCGATCTGCCACAAATACCACGGTGACTATTTGAATAGCCTGACACCAACTGTTCAGGACGATAACCTTCAGGAGGACGTTTACTTCAACTTGATTAGATGTTGTTAAATATGTTTTTGAAGTTACGATTCGATGTTATATTTGAATTTGAAAGAAAATTCGACAGAAAGCCTGCTGGCTTATGGCGTCGAGTATCCCCTACTACCAATTTTTGTACTCGTAGGGTGGTATAAAGGAGGGCAACACAATATCAAGACGTTTTTTGAAGGTGATCACGGAAGGGGCTTTCACAACCTCCGCCGGTAGCTTATTCCTCAGGTTGCACACTCTGAAAGCAAATGACTCTTATCGTAATGATGTCCGGCAGCGTTGTTTCACAACCTTAGCTCCGTGGTTTCTAGTTCTAAGATCATCAGTGACAAAAAGCCAAGATTTTTCAAGTGGATTATTAGAGTTAATAGTCTTATATGCAAAGATAAGGTCTCCGCGAGAACGTCGATAAGCCAGTGTGGGAAGTCTGAGTCGTCGTAAACGTTCACTGTACGGCAGATTGGATAAACCAATGACCCGCTTTGTTGCACGTCTCTGGAGTCTTTCCACTTTGTCCTTGTCGCGTTCAAGTCTGATCCACCAAGCTTGGTTTGCATATTCGATGATGCTTCTAACAAGACTACAGTAGTTTAAGGAAGATCTTTGGTTGAAGCTCATCAAATGTATTTCGGACTGCTGCTAGCACAGCATAGGCCTTGGCTACAACAGATTGGACATGTGTAGAGAAGGAAAGATCTCCATCGAGAATGACACCAAGATCTTTCTGTGAAGCCTTGTCTTGTAGTAGTTTATGAGACCCAAGGTCGTAGATAGTGTGAAGACGTTGGTTGCCAGACCTAAGGATACACCACTTATTTTCGTTAAGGTTCATGTTCATGTCCTCCACCCAGTTAGTAACATGATGAATGTTGTCTTGGAGGATAGCAGCGGTTTCAGGTGTGTCAGAAGGTGCAAAGAGTTTAGTGTCGTCCATAAAGATGTCGTGGTCGACTGAAATATTGGAGGAAAGGGATTTGATGAACATGACAAACAACAGTGGACCTAACACACTTCCCTGCGGAATCCCGCTACGTACAGGTAAAGGCTCTGATAGAGCTCCCTCGACAAATAAATATGTATAGTGGTAAATAAGTGTTTGATGTTATATGATTGATATAGTAACTTAAATGTGGTTAGGGTCGGTCCACCTAATCTATGTGCATCCCTTATAGCAGATCTCTGTCAATCACTGACATTTCTCAAATTTAGAACTCTAATATCTCGTAAACTACTAGTGCTAGAGAAAAAATGTAGAGAATCAAGTTTGTGGCAAATTTTGTCCTCTTTAACTTTGGTAGGGAGCAGTTTTCTGGTAAGACCTACAGATTCCGAGGCTCAGGGGCTTGTTTCTCATGCGTCTGCAAGAAAGTTTGATAGCCTGCCCGACGAATATGGGAGGCAATAGACAACTGCCAAATACGTATGACATGACGCACGAGTGAGAATGATGACGTAGCAGTGGAAGAATTTGTGACGCATGATGAAGATAGTCGTCCGAAAAAACCGTGAGAGGAAATACTTCGAAACGCACTCATAATCATCATGGTTAAGTTTACATGGCACGTAAGTGTTTCAGTTTGGAAAGTGAGCGGTTTTGTAGTGAATTTGAACTTCGCAAAGATAGTCGTGTTGTTAACGACTCCAACGTGATAACTGATAAGGACTATCGAAAATTTGCATAGATATAGTAAGGCCATTAAAAAAAGAAAAGTTGGTTCTCAGGCCCTCCCGCACCGATTTTTTGACAGGAAATAAAAAGAAACGACGCGGCTAAAATAGCAGTTAAAGAACAAATATAGGCCTTATTGAGAAATTGAAATATAAAATTACCATTCTTCTCGTTAAGTAATTGTGTGGACACGTGGTAAGAAGCATTAAGGGGCAGTATTCTTTATTTTACCCAAACTAAAAGAATAATTTCCCAAAATGTACGGATAAAAAGGGTCGAAAAATTAAAAAATAAAAAATAAAATTCGCCCGCCCGCACGGATTTCTTGAAAAAAATGCCCGAGAACCAACTTTCTTTTTTTAAGTGGCCTAATACATCTTTTCTGATTGTGAAATTGTTCATGTTTTGTTGCTCTCTTCAAGATGTCTTGTTACTTTCATAATAAGCCTTCGTACGATGACTTTTCGTACACCATAAAATCATCTGCTCAAAGGCAAATTTAGTTTGGGTTGGTTTGGGTTTGCAATGAGTATCCTATTATCCATAATCCGATTAGCTTTTGGATAATCTGTTTATAAATTCAAAACCGGTTCAGCAATTTATTAGCAGGGGACTTTGCACAACAATCCTTTTTGCAACCATTGAAAACCTCAGGGCATTTTTTGTTCATGTTTGTGTATGTTTTTTTTTTTATTATTATTCATTATTCTTTTACCCCTGGGTAATCCATCGTCCGTAGTTGCATTGATACAAATTTAAACAAAGCTTGTTGCGCTCGTACCTTTCATTGCAGCGAACTCGTCTGCATACAACCAAGTAGTTGGTTGCTAATCATTGCTTTTATTTGTCTGTGTGATACGAGGTGAGCTCAACAAAGGCGCTACAGAGTGATGTGTGGAAGGTTGAAAGCATTTTCAAAAACAAGATGCAAGCACTGTAATCACCAAATTTGTATTTATACTTGGTTAACATAATAGCCTTCATTTCTCATTTCTCTTTCCTTACTTCCGATAATTGTTCAACCAAAAAAAATGACAAATTAACGATGGATTCGACGAATGAAGACTGGTAAGAATGCCTACTTTATTTCAGTTTTTGTTTATCTGCTCGTAAAAAAAAAAAAGAATAATCGGTTTGCAGAATAACTGGAAATTGCAAGCAGTAGTTTAGTTTGATTTATTCTTCTTAAATGCCACTGTGTCCCAAGTGCTGACCTGTTATCTGGTACTTGTCTCCTTCCGAAGTATACTCGACTTCGGCCAGTCGCTAGTACTTGTCACCAGATAACGTGAGTTCACTACAAATTTCACCACACTGCAGGTCCAGAAAACAAACATTTTGTATTTCCTGCCATTTGTTTTCTTAAACCATGCAGCAAAGAATTTGTTGGTAATACTCTGTTTACGGAATATATTTTCTTTTCAGCTTTGGGCTAACGATAGTGTTGACCGACAAACTTATGAAAATGATGTCCTGTATGCCTACTACTGTAAGTACGATTATTGTGGAAAGACGTGTAGAGTAGTAGCCAAGGTTCTGGAAGTAAAATTAATAGGGGTGGGAGAGTAGAAGAATTGTAATTCGAGGCGAGCCGAGTTTGGAACAGAAAAATCGAGTATCAAGCCGAGTTAGAGTATTTGGTGAAGACACTTAGTTTGCAAGCCTCTTTTTTATTTTTAGTGTAATAGTAACTGAAATGTTGCATAACGGACTGTGTGAGTCGACGTGTACAACTGATTTTCCAGTTTTTAGGATTTAACTTTAAAGTGGTTTGAGTTAATGGCTTTAAAGTTACACCACTGGAAAGCTCTCATCGAGACGATGAATTTGGTATGTTTGAATGTCAAAAATTGGCGAAGTTATGGCATTTTCACCAGATTCGAGTTTTCCGAGTATGGATGCAAGTGACGAATCAAATTTGAGTATACGTTGCATACTTGGTTCGGCTTGTATTTTTCGAGTATCGCACATTTCTAATTAAATAAATATCATAAATCGCTGGAAAAAATATTAAGGAAAATTGAATATAAGCCAACAGCGAAAATCATACACTAGAAATAACGTAGTTCAGTAAGCCACCTTTATGCACTTACGTTTCGTCGGAGTGGCATGACCTGGATTCGAACCAGCTACCCAGTTCGCCCCCAGATCACTTGCATAGCGCCTTAATCGCCATGGCCACATCCTCGACTGGCATAAAGATAACTCACTGAACCCGTTATTAAGGTCACAACCGTGAC